>CAUYLG010021521.1:0-142461 GCA_963573385.1 Cacajao melanocephalus | reverse complement strand
CCAGTAGTAGGATTGCTGGGTGAAATAACAGTTCTGTTTTTAGGTCTTTGAGAAATCACCACACTGCTTTCCACAATGGTTGACCTAATTTACATTCCCACCAACATTGTATAGGAGTTTTTATTTTCCTCTGCAACCTCCTCAGAACCTGTCACTTTGGGACTTTTTAATAATAGCCATTCTAAGTAGTGTGAGATGGTATCTTGTTGTGGTTTTGTTTTGCATTTTTTTAATGATTAGTGAAATTGAGCTTTCTTAATATGCTTGTTTGCTGCATGTATGTCTTCTTTGTGAAGTGTCTATTCATGTCCTTTGCCCACTTTCTAATGGGGTCATTTTTTCTTGTAAATTTAAGTTCCTTATAGATGCTGGATATTGACCTTTATCAGATGTGTAGTTTGCAAAATTTTTCTTCTATTCCGTAGGTTGTTTACTCCATTGATAGTTTGTTTTGTTATGTAAGATCTCTTTGGTTTAATTATATCCCGTTTGTTAATTTTGCTCTTGTTGCAATTGCTTTTGTCATCTTTGTCATAAAATATTTGTCCATTCCTATCAAAAATAGTATTGCCTAGGCTATCTTCCAGGGCTTTCATAGTTTTGATTTTTACATTTAAGTTTTTAATTCATCTTTAAATGATTTTTATCTATGTTGTAAGGAAGGGATTAGTTTCAATCTTCTGCATATGGCTAGCCAGTTTTCTCAGCATTTATTAAATAGGGAGTCCTTTCCTCATCACTTGCTTCTGTCAGTTTTGTTGAAGATCTGGTAGTGTAGGTTTATAGCCTTATTTCTGGATTCTCTATTCTGTTCCCTTGGTGTATGTGTCTGTTTTTATACCAGTACCATGCTGTTTTGATTACTGTAGTCTTGTAATATCGTTTAAGACAAGCTAGCATGAGGCTTCCAGCTTTATTCTTTTTGCTTAGGATAGTCTTGGCTATTTGGGTTTTTTGGGTTTCATATGAATTAAAATATTTTTCTCATTCTGAGAAGAATGTCAGTTAATGGTATTGACCTAATAAGAGTTAATTTTCTTTTCCTTTTTTTTTTTTTTTTTGCATCTCTAAACTGTCTTAAGCAATTATGTCTTTCCCTCTACAAATAAATTTACACATTTGGCATAGTTATATAAATACAAATTTTTAAATAATACTTGAATGTAGGTAGGCTGGTGATAAATTCTTTGTTTTTGACTGATAATATCTCTTCTAGGTATGGAATTCTCTATTGGCAAATACATACACTCACATGCATATATATTATATAATATGATAATAACACTTTGGTAGTGTCTATTTTCTGGCTTCTATTATTTCTGTTTAGAAAATCTGAGTTCATCTCTTTATTGCTTGTTTAAATTAATCTGGTTTTTTTTTCCCTCTGGCTGGTTATATTTTTTTCTCTCTGTCTGTTTGTAGTTAATTTTTAGCAGTTTACCAAATTTATGCAACAATGCTAAAGTTTGCCCTAAACAATATGCTGCATAACAACTTTTATGATTATTTCTTTTAAGAAAACATATACACACAAAGTAAATCTAGACTTCTTCTTATTAGAAATGAAAAACAATGATAACTGGAATATCAAATGATTTAGGTTTACTGGTGGACTAAAAGGCCAAATCTAGATCTATTTTTCGTGTAAATAAATCTAGAAATATTTTTCATGGAAATAAATAAAGTGTAAAATTTGAATCTGTAGAGTTTATTTACATGAAAGATAGTTCTAGATTTGGCTTATTAGTCCATCACTAATCTGAAGACATTTGACTAGAAACAATTTATAATGTTTTAGAGTATAATTTTAGTAAAAATAATGATTTGAAACTATATATCTGATGTTTTGTCAAGAGTATCATGAAAAATGTCAATTAATAGGATATTTATGACAACTGCTTAACTTCATTAGTATATAAAGTCATATGGTTTTTCAATTAATTTTGGATACTATCTATATTTTTACTTATCAGTGGAAGTTTCAAAATTGTAACTAAAATATGAAGGGGAGAATATCCTATGTGAAATAATTTATTTAAAACAACTAATATTAAATATCTTCAGGAAACAAAAACTAATATTCTCTTATGTTCATATCTGACCAATAAGTCTAGAGTTATTTTTTAACATTAGGTAATTTTCCCAATATTTAGCAAAGCTATGTATGATTCCTAAAAGGTTTCTTTCTTGTGATTGCCCAAAACACTTAGAAATTGGCAAAAATTATTGACATTAAGTAGTAATAATTCTCACAATAGAAATTCCCCTTTAAGATAAAATCCATCTCTATTGTTTTGGGCCATGTGTCTAACTCTTGATTACTGGATGGAGTATTGAGAAAAGCATATAGTATTAAGCAAAAGACAAGGACAAATAATATAAATGGGAAGACAGTATGTTAAGAAGCCAAATTGTTTCTTGTATTTTAATAATCTAGAGCAAAGCTTCTATAATAACAGCAGCTACCCAGTTATACTACCACTAAGCAGCACTAACACCATTCAGAATAGACAATTTCTGATCAAGTATCCTATTATGCCATCATGCATGCTGTGGAAAGCATTTAACATCAGCTGGAATGTCTTGCACTTTCTTCTTTGCAACATAGTTAGACAAAAACAGAGGTCATCTCTAGAAAAGTGGAAAGAGAAAAGGTGTAGGAAAAAGAGAGAGAAAAAAGCACATGATACAGTGCTGAAACTATCAAGGGCTAATGATATTCTCTGCTGCTGAGATTAGATTTTAATTCAATTGCTGCATATGAAAAGCCAACAATTTATTCACATTACTAGGTTTTATCTGAAATGATTCTTTGGAACTATTTATTTTCTGTGGGACTCAACATTATATTCTAGATGAACCTCCGTTACCAAACCAAAAGAACACAATTCCTTTATTCCCTTTCTAATCATGAACTATAATGTTAAAAATGAAGGTTAATCCTCAGGTTTCTCCAATTACTCTCAAAATTAACTTTTAAGTGTTCAAATGCCTGAAGTTGGTATTTGACTTAGATTATTGGGACTCTTATGAGTCTTTGACTTTTGAGATATGCATACAGTGGAATTTCAAATAAAAATGTTATGGTTTTATTGGATGTTTTATTATTAATTTCTAATTTAATGTTTTATCAGAAAATACATGATATAGACAAGTATATATATATAAGGCCAGGTACGGTGGCTCACCTCTGTAATCTCAGCACTTTGGGAGGCCAAGGTGGGTGCATCACCAGAGGTGTAACACTGTCTATACTAAAAATACAAAATTAGCTGGGTGTGATGGTGCATGCCTGTAATCCCAGCTACTCAGGAGGCTGAGGCAGGAGAATCACTTGAACCTGGGAGATGGAGGTTGCAGTGAGCTGAGGTTGCACCGTTGCACCCCAGCCTAGGCAGTGAGAGCAAAACTTTGTCTCAAAAACAAACAAACAAAACACAACCGTAAGTATTTGAAATTGTAGCTTACTTGATAGGCAATACACAGTCAATTTTGCAAATATCCTCTGTGTGCTAGATACGTGTTTTCTGTAATTTTTGGTAGCAGGCTTTTGCATTTGCCCATTAGACTAATTTTGATACTTAAAAAATGCTATAGTTTCATGGACTTTTTGATAGTCTCTGTAAACTTGCCAAAATTCAAGTTATGAGCAAGAAACAATAGCAGAACTGGTAATGAGAACTTAGTTTCAAGGCAGCAGTAAGAAGAAGGAAATTGTGAATCTCACATTTTTGTGAAACTTGCTCTTATTAGCAGACACAGGGACTTTAAAAGAGTAAATTCAAGCTCTCAGGGGAAGAAAGTATCTACTGTTTAGGTGTTGGAATTTCCAAAAAGGGAGATTATAGAAACAAAATGCCACCATTATTGAGAGGCAGCAGATTTTCTTTTATTTTTTTTGAGATGGGGCCTTGCTGTGCTCCCCAGGCTGAAGTGCAGTGGTATAATCACGGCTCACGATAGCCTTCACCTTCAGGACTCAAGTGATCCTTCTACCTCAGACTCCCAAGTAGTTAGGACTACAGGTACAGGCTGCCATACTCAGCCAATTTTAATTAATTTATTATTATTATTATTATTATTATTATTATTACTGGAGAGAGCAGTTTTTACTACATTGCCCAGGCTGTTCTCCAACTCCTGGATTCAAGTGATCCTCCCACTTATCCTCCTAAAGTGTTGGGATTACAAATGTGATCCACCATGCCCAGCCCAGAATTTTAAAAAATTATATACAGTCAAAATGTTGTCAGAAACAAAATAATATTACTCCTAAAAAATGTTTAACAAAATAGGAAGTGAGATTCAAAAATTTTAAGTAAGAAACTATTATGATTATTTAGCGAAGCAGTTGAACAAATGCTTAAATTGAATTTCATAAAAAATATGCAAATTTAATTTTAAAACTTATTAAAGACATTAAGTGGTATTATTCAAATAAAGTGAGAGGAAAACAGAAGCATTACCTCCAAAAGTTAAAAAGGTTAAAGAGCATGTAAATAGAAACACAAAAAAAATGAGAAAGAAAACAAAATATATAAACAAGTATCAAGATTAGAGTTTAAAAGTTGACATATGTTTTATTGGAATTGCCAGAAAGAAGATATGCAAAGAGTTGTAGAATATTATATTTGAAAACATACCACCAATAAATATTGCAGTACTGATGGAAGCTATGAATGACCCTGGAAAAACAAAATTAAATCTATAGCTATCACACACTAGAGAAACTCTGTAACCGAAGTTAAATAAGACTAGACTTTATGATGTCAAAAATGAAAACATAACATAGATTTTAATGACAGCAGACCTCTTAATAGGTACAGCTGCATCCAGGGAGAAATAGAAACATCTGCTAAGAAATGAGTGACAGTAACTGTTAGTATGAAATTGTGCACACAGCAAAATTATCTTTCATAAATGAGAATAAAATTAAGACATTTCCAGATAAAAACTAAAAGAGTTAATAATCAATAACCTTTTATTCCAGATAATTCTAGAGAGAGATAATTTAAGATGCTAAAATTAATACAAAGTAAATAACTTAAAGGGCATATGAATCTAAGCAAATAATTTTATGGTATGTATAAAATGATACAAATAATATGTAATTTCTGGGGATATAAAAGAAAATATAGGCACGCAGAAAACAATAGAATTTAAATTAGGAATAAATAGTGTTTATAAGTATTAAATGTGTTTTATGGTCCCTAGATTGTTGAGATAAAGATTAAACATTTTTAAATTAAATGTGGATGCTAAAATTTAAAATAAATCCACTTAAGGATTATAAGTAAAGCTTGTGAATTTCAACCTTAGAGAGGAAAAATGTGGTTGAATTTTTTCTCTAGCAGCCTGTCCTTCAGTACTCTCCTGCATATTCTAGAACAATTTTTTTCTCCTTAGGTTCTCAGCCCCCATCTTCTCAATTCAGGCAGACTGCCTGGTTCTGCCTTGATTTCTCTCACTGCTTGGAAATTATCTCACAACAGTTAGCTGGTTGTTGAGAAGGGTTGATTCCTAAATGGCCAGAGTCATTATTTGTATGTCATGTCTGGGTGTCTTGATGTTTATTGTTTTTGTATTTTTACTATGTTTGTTTCCAGGAGAAGGATTAATTCTAGTCTTTGTCATTAATCCATCTTGGTTGAATGTTTGAATCCTTATGGATTTTTAAGTTAATATCATTTATTGTAGGTTGAGTAGATCCCTCAAATATCATTGAAAATAGAGAAAATTTTATTTATTAAATAGATGTAATGGACACAGAAATGTAGTACCAAATATTAGAGAGTATTCATCTTTCTATAACACAGAAAATATTTACAAAATTGCATATATATTCCCATAAGTGGAGTCAAAATTAAATATATATTTTTTACATATATATTAATTTTACATATATAATTAAATATATATATATTTACATATATATGTGTGTATGTAATTATAACACATTTTCTGATGAAAGGTAGTTAAGTTAGGAATAAGTTTGAAAAGTTAAATAAAACTCTGTTTATAAATAACATTCATTCTCTAAATTATTCATAGATCAAAATAGAAATCATAATAAAAATGTAAAACCTTTTATAATAAAAATAACAATGACAATAATACCTATTGACACACATATGACAGACGACAACATTCAAATATGTTAAAATGTACAATTGAAATTCTTATATTAGAAAATCAAGAAATTCTGAGAATTATTTATTATATAAAGTATAAGAACCACAAAGTAGACCCAATGTGTGCAGAAGTGTTGTGATATTAAATCAGGGAACATAAATCATTAAAGTAGAAAAATAAGACACAATGAAAAATACCAAATTAGCCAAAAGATCTTTGTAGAATTACACTTCAACAGTAACATTGTGTGTGTGTGTGTGTGTGTCTGTGTGTGTGTGTGTGTGTGTGTTTGAGAGAGAGAGAGAGAGAGAAAGAAAGAGAGAGAGAGGGAGTTAAAAACAGAGAGAACATAAAACCGAGAAACAGTGGCTACAATTGTTTAAAAGAACAAACTAAAAATAGAATAAGAGGATATTGCTAAATCTATGCCAATAAAATGAAAAACTACAATAAAATGGATAAGTAATTTTAAAAGTATAATGCTCCAAGCCCTTCTCAAAAAGCCATAGCATGAATATGAAATACTATAGCTGTTAAAAATATTGAATCATCGGCTAACGCTTTTTTCCACAAGTAACTCCTCAGGCCATGTGATAAAGATTTACAGATAATTTTAACAAACTTGCAAGGAGGTGTACACAAATTTTTACAAGAACAGAATCAGAGGTCATATTTCAACTGTACACAAATTTTTACAAGAACAGAATCAGAGGTCATATTTCTCCACTCATTCTAGGAGGCCAGTGTGACCGTGATACAAAAATGGAATTTGAGCAGTTCAGGAAAGAAAAATCAGGTTAATAGAAATCATGAGCATAAATTCAAATATCTTAAATAAAATAATAGTAACCTTGCTCCAGTAGTATTAAAAAAAATGACCTCAATGAAGCTGAGCTTATTGCAGTAGAGTACCTAATTTTAGGTAAACTATATAAATAAACTATATTTAAGCCTTAATTAAAGAAATATTATTTTAATTGATGCAAAACAGAGCTATTTTCTAAATTTCAAATCTTATTATTATAAAAAATAAATTAGAGAAAACTAAAATTAAAATGTAAATAAAGTTATGTACAAGAAATTGTACTAAGCCCCATTCTTCATTGTGGAATGATAGCAGTTTCCCTATAAACTTGGGTAGAACACAGTAATACTAGTAATTGCTAATTTTATTTAGCATTATACTGAAAATAATGGTTGACAAAGAAATGAAATTATCTAAAATTTAAAGGCAAAAGGATTGTTAAAAAATCTTGTCAAAATTCAAAAAATATTGTCTACATAAAAAAATTAAATATACATATAAACAAAGAGAAATAATATGTGGGATTAGGGCATTTTCTAGTTTAGAAGGTAATTTAATCACTATAAAAGAACAACAAACAGTTGATAATTTAATAAGTTGATTCCACTTTGAAAAGCAGCGACATTTGTAAGAAACAAAGATAAAAATTCAGAATAAAAAGCATCAAAGATCAAAAGATCAGATGGTTGTAGATATGTGGAATTATTTCTGAGGCCTCTGTTCAGTTCTGTTGGTCCATATATCTGTTTTGGTACCAGTATCATGCTGTTTTGGTTACTGTAGTCTTGTGGTATAGTTTGAAGTTAGCCCACGTAGCCAAGATAATCCTAAGCAAAAAGAACAATGCCTCCAGCTTTGTTCTTTTTGCTTAGGATTATCTTGGCTACACGGGCTCTTTTTTGGTTCTATATAGAATTTAAATTATTTTTTTATAATTCTGTGAAGAAAGTCAATGGTAGCTTGATGGGAATAGTACTGAATCTATAAATTACTTTGAGTAGTATAGCCATTTTCATGATATTGATTCTTCCTATCCATGAGCATGGAATGTTTTTTCATTTGTTTGTGTTCTCTCTTATTTTCTTGAGCAGTGGTTTGTAAATCTCCTTGAAAGGATCCTTCACATCCCTTGTGGGTGGTATTCCTAGGTATTCTATTCTCTTTGTAGCAATTGTGAAAGGGAGTTCATTCATTATTTGGCTCTCTGTTTGTCTATTATTGGTGTATAGGAATGCTTGTGATTTTTCACATTGATTTTGTATCTTGAGATTTTGCTGAAGTTTCTTATCAGCTGAAGGAGATTTTGAGCTGAGACAATGGGATTTTCTTAATATATAATCATGTCATCTGCAAACAGAGACAATTTGACTTCCTTTTTCCTACTTGATTACTCTTTATTTCTTTCTCTTTCCTGATTGCCCTGTCAAGAACTTCCAATACCCAATTTAATAAATGGTCTTGGGAAAATAGGTTAGCCATATGCAGAAGATTGAAACTGGACCCCTTCCTTACACCTTATATAAAAATTAACTCAAGGTGAATTAAAGACTTAAATGTAAGACCTAAAACCATAAAAACCTTAGTAGAAAACATAGGGAATACTTTCAGGACATAGGCATGGGCAAAGACTTCATGACTAAAACAACAAAAGCAATGGCAATAAAAGCCCAAATTGACAAATGGGATCTAATTAAACAAAAGAGCTACTGCAGAGCAAAAGAAACTATCATCAGAGTGAACAGGCAACTTACAATATGGGAGAAAATTTTTGCAATCTATTCATCTGACAAAGACCTAATATCCAGAATCTGCAAGGAACTTAAACTTACAAGAAACTTAAATTTACAAGAAAAAAACAACAACCCCGTCAAAAAGTGGGCGAAGGATATGAACAGACACTTTTCAAAAGAAAACATTAATGAGGCCAACAAACATATGAAATAAAGCTCATCATCACTGGTCATTAGAGAAATGCAAATTAAAACCATAGTGAGATACCATCTTGTGCCATTTAGAATGGTGATCATTAAAAAGTCAGGAAACAAAAGATGCTGGAGAGAATATGGAGAAATATAAACATTTTTACACTGTTGGTGGGAGTGTAAATTAATTCAACCATTGTGGAAAACAGTGTGGTGATTCCTCAAAGATCTAGAACCAGAAATACCATTTAACCCAGCAATCCCATTACTAAAATATGCCCAAAAATTATAAATCATTCTATTATAAAGACAGATGCACACATATGTTTAGTGTGGCACTGTTCACAATAGCAAAGACTTGGAACTAACCCAAATGCCCATCAATGATAGAATGCCTAAAGAAAATGTGGCACATATACACCATGGAATACTATGAAGCAATAAAAAGGATGAGTTCTTGTCCTTTGAGGGACATGGATGAAGCTGGAAACCATCATTCTCAGCAAACTGATGCAGGAACAGAAAAACAAACACCACATGTTCTCACTTATAAGTGGTTGTTGAACAATGAGAACACATGGACACAGGGAAGGGAACATACATACCAGGGCCTGTTTGTCAGGTTGGGGGCTAGGGGAGTGGTAGCATTAGGAGAAATACCCAATGTAGATGACGAGTTGATAGGTACAGCAAACCACCATGGGATGTGTATTCCTATGTAACAAACCTGCATGTTATGGACGTGTGTCCCAGAACTTAAAGTATATATATATATTTTTTGTTTGTTTGTTTGTTTGTTTTAAAAGCACCGTGTGTTTTTAAAAAGTACCTTATATGAAAGTCACTAAAAAAGGCTTCAATGAATTCCTATTTTCAATAACCATTGCTACAAAGTTTCAAAAACCAAAAGATGACTTTTATCCCTTACATGAATGTAGATTCACCAAAGCTTTTAAGTCAAGAACTACCTTCTTCAGGAGGCTGTGCAAGAATGATAACTGACTGCAATGATTTTCTGTCTCTGGTAGATTACATTTTCAGTGTGATGCAGGTACTCTGAACCTGTGAATGCTCCTGAATGGGCTGCTAACAGGTAACCACAAGGATGGTAGTTTCATCCTCCAGTGTTACTGAAGTCCTTGTTATAGGCTTGACTGCTGAACACCTATTGAGGTCAGCTAAATTCTAATGAACTCATGGGCATTACAGAGTTAATATCTTGAATTACAGCTGGTGTTGGCTGTATGCCCTGTGTTAACGGATGCTGATGAATTCTAAATTTGTCAAGCATGACTTGAATCAACTAATCTCAATTTCATGATCTTTATGTGGGCTGTGGGTTGTTGAGATCATTCTGACACCAGTCTATGAATGAAATAATTTAGTGTCTTTGGTTTATTGCTACATCTCTGGTCATTGTACAATTATACAAACAGTATTCTATCAAATACTTTTTTTTAAAGAATGAATAGGCAAAATTCTGCCTAAGTTCTCTCAATCAAGGTGACTTGAAATGGTTGTCTGACAACATAATAGATATTCTTTAGGCATTTTTACTTTTAGCTATTTAAGTTAGGAGGTTGTGTTTAAATATACAAAACTAAAATTCATATTCAGTTACATTCCCATAACAGGATTAAAGGTCAAAATGATAAGCAATTTTTTCTACCATATTTTACATACAATGTAGAATTTAATATTTTTACTAAGTATAGAGTGCTAATATTTTTAGTATGAAAGCAACAAAAAAGACCAGAATAAATGGTGAAGGTGGAATAAACATTTCTTTTGATAAGGTTTTCAACCCTCCATAATAGACGTGGATTTTTATAGACAGAATTTTAGAGGATATACTTAGGGAATTGCTGTGATTTGTAAACTCATACAATCTTTGCAATACCTTCTTTCTATGTTAGACTTTATCAAGTACCGCTTAGTCTCATGCTGCAGTATTCAGGTGGCCAAAAAATCTGTTTAGAAACAGATTTACGACAATTTTATTGTACTGCTGTTACTGCTTTCTACGTCTGCTAACTGCCTTTCCTGAGCACTTAATCAGCGAAGCTCTGTCTGTGATAAGCATTCACATATATTCTGTCATTTAAATTTTAACATTGCATGAGGGACAGACGATGTTATCCCCATCTTACAAATTAGAACACCAAAACTAAAATAGTTTAAAAACTTAGTCCAAGGTGACAGAGCTAGCTGAGGTGATTTGAATTACTTGAATTGAGATCTATTTGATTGCAAGGCCTATGTCATTAATCACTGTGCTGCATTTACGATTATATTTCTTTCCATATATATAGGGCATCTCTGTTTAACTGCTTCAATTCCTAGGTCTGTTTTTATACTAATACTTTTAAATATTTATGTGGTATATTTTTGCATATTCTACTACTCAGGTGTATACTTCAGTAAATGTATTTCAAAATAAAACATGAATGACATATATTCTGACCCTTTCTTATCTTAGAATATACTTTTATTTTATTCACTCATACATGAAAATTTTAGTGATTTTTTAAATCAATGCTATGATCTCATGAGTTTTAGATTTGCAAAAGAAGATACTGATATTGTACATTTAAAGTGACAGTACTATAAAAAGATATTAATATTACATAATCAGAATATTATTTTTGTATGACCACTATTCATTAATGTTTGTTTTCCTTTTTGGTTGTAATTTTGTCTTGTTGATACTTCCTAATCCTCAAATGACAGTTCAAAGTATTGTTAAGATATTTCCAAGATTCAGACAATATTGTATTTATTTCCTAAAAAAATGCAAGTTATTACAATTTGTATGTTTCTATCTATAGCTCAAAAGAAGGCATTTAGTTTTCATTATCACTTTGAATCTGCGTTTTTGCTATATTTGTTAGCGTCTCTGCATCAGGAACACCTACTATTCATATGTTGAATTATCTAGTGCGTCTGTAGCTTAAAGCTGTTGAATTCTTTTACCCCCATTGCAAGTTTATTTGACATTTTCTGTTGATTCAATAGAATTTATAATCTCTTCTATTTGTCTCTAAATAGATTAGCAGTCATTGTTAAAAAGTTTTATTCATGTATAATAAAGCTACTTGATCTATCCTGAATCGCATCAATATTTTAGTTCCTGTAAATGTATAAATGACATAATAATCTAGACATGGACTTTTAGATAAACATTCAAATGATAGAACTAAACAGTAATATTCAAAAGGACCACCCTATTGGGAATGTAGTTATTGAAGTCTATGTTAAATTCTTAATTTTTATAGCGCAAGGGGGATGGCAGAGTGGAAGAATTGAAAATAAATTAATTAGGCCTCCCCACCCTTCTCTCAATCCAGCTACCTCAGGATGGTGGGAAAAATGGTAAAACTAGTAAATTTCATAAGCATGGGCCTTTTGCCATTCTTCATTTGCTGTGAAGTGGGCTACTTGATCAGGAGCAATGTTACATGGAATACCATGATAGTCAATAAGGCATTTTATAAATTCACAAATGGTGCTTTTCCCACAAGAATCAGCTTAAGGGAGGCATATCTATATCCAGAGTGTTTCTATTCCAGTAAGAATAAAACCCCGCCTCTTCCATGATGGAAAGAGTGCAATGTAGTCAAACTGCCAAAAGGTAGCTATTAATCACCTAGAGAATGTCCCTGAGGGTTGGTCTCTGCTTCTGGCAGATTGGGCACTCGGCAGTGGCTAGCCAGATCAGCCACTATGAGTGAAAGTTCATGTTGCTGAGCCTGTGCATGACCTATATCCCTGCCACCACTGCTGGCTACTTTGTCTATGAGCCCATTGTCCAATGACAGTTTTGAGTAGGAAAGAGACTGGTATCTAAATAATGGGTTATTTTATCCACTTGATTATTATATCTTCTAATTTTGGGGTCACCCCGTTGAGTATTCACAAGGAACAAAAATGTCTTCATGTTCTTTGCCCATTTAGACATCTATCCATATATCTCTTCCCCAGAACACCTTGTCACCAATTTTCTAATCATGTTCCTTCTAATTCCCTTCCATAGAACAAAACCACTGGTCATAGCTCAAAAATCAATATATATCCATAACTTTGGCCATCTTTATTTGCAACCAAAATGAACCACCAAATAAATTGTTCAAAATTCTGCCCACTGGAAAGATTTCCCTTCAGGACTCCCCTTTAGGGGTATCCTAGGAAGGGACTATAGTGCTCAAGTCGTTCACTTCTGGATGATGCTTATTTAGTGTTCAGAACTCTCTACAAATCAGATCTGACTTTTCTATTTCTCAGTGTAATAATTGTAAGAAATTGCCCATGAGACTATAAATATAGCCTGGGGACGCAAAGGTAATGTAGTAGGAATAGGGGCCATTGGTTTTGAGGTTGTATTTTCATGTATTGTTCTGTAATAACCAAGTGAGTTAGAAGGAATGTGCCACACACTGATTTCCAAATTAAGAGTCCTTTTTGTTAGCCAGCGACCGAGAGATGGCTAGTGCTCAAAGTTATCTCTGCCCCGAGGAAGGGGCTTGATTATCTTTTATACCTTGATTTAGGTAGGGGAGTAGGTACCTAGCTGAAGCGGAATTTTACAGAAGCAGAAAAGCAAGTTAGAGGAAGGGGCTGTGGGCACAGGTGGTTTCCATACAATTACCAAGAAGGGGGGTGATCAGCCTCCTCCTACACAATGATCAAAGGGAAACTTTTTTCTTACAATAGCGGGGGGGAGGGATGCCAAGCAGGATGAGGTTACAATGGTTACAAGTATTAAGAACAGTAGCTGCAATGCTTCTAAGTGCAGCATGACCCAGTTATGCACCCAAAGGGGCTGTGGTAGAGAGAGGGAAGCCAGATTGGAGTTTACAGCATCACCCAGATGGAGTCAGTGATGCTAGCCCAGGGTAGGTTATTACAGTTCCATCAGGGTCTGCTCAAACCTGATCTTGTATGTCTTGTATATAGCACTTCCATTTGATAACAGAGTGCTGTTGTACACACCCCACTTTATGGCTTGGGAGATAAAACAATTTCTGGTTCATAATGAGAAGCTCAGTTTGCACAAGGGCTTGGTGGCCCATGCTTAAGTATTAGCAAGCCGAAACTCTTTTCTCCAAAGGCAAATATTTATCCACAGAAGGTGGCATGGCTTTGTCAAAATTCTAAGGATATGTGCTGTGATTCAAATATTGGGACATGCCAAAGGTTCTAAAAAGCATTACTTTCTGTCACTGACACATCAGGCACCATCAGATCTGCTGTATCCTGTGGCCCACGTATTACAGCACCTTGCATGGCAGCCTGGACTTTTGCAGACCCTGCTCTTTGAGGATTACTCAAAATGAACAGCTTTTTACATAACTTGTTAAATGACCCAGATGAGCACATCCTGATGAAGAACATGTTGCTCTGAAATTAAAATTGATGCTGTACCATGGTTTTTTTTGGTTGTAGGAGGTACCAGATGCAATAACTAGTATTTCACCTTACAAGGGCTATCTCAACGTAGCCTGCATCACTTTACCTCTAAAAATTTCATTAAGGAAGTTCCATGAATTTTTGTCACATTGATATTACATCCTCTGACATATAAATTTCTTCCCAACATATCTACAGAAATCACTACTTCTTGCTCACTCAGTCCAATAGGCATAACATCAATATTACAGACTAAAGGATTGGTTTATAGAAGAGAGTTTGATCAAGGTCTTTGCAGATGAAATTGTAGTAATAGGTGGAAGAATAGATACAGTCTTGAGCTTGGACAGTAAAGGTGTTTAGCTAACATAGCCAGCAAAATGCAAACAGCTTATGGTGGTTTTTTTTTTGACAGGTATTATGAAAAAAAATAATCTCCTAGTTTAATAGCTGCCTAATGGTGCCAGTTGACATGCTAATTTGTTCAAACAATGGAACCACTCCTGGAAGAGCAGCTGCAGTTGGTCAAGTTTATAATAACCCACTGTCATTCCCTGAGACCCATCATTTTTCTTCACAGACCAAATAGCTGAGTTGAAGGAGATGTGGGGGCAATTACCATCTCTGTAGCTTTACAGTTCTTGTTGGTGGCACTAATCTCTGCAGTCCTCCAGGAGTGCAGTGTTGCTTTCAGTTTACTCTTCTCTTAGGCAGCAGTAATTCTGGCGGTTTTCATTTGGCCATTCAAAACTCCTGCTTGAGCCACTGGATAACCAGATTTAAAAAATATATTTCATTTATAAGTTAGTATCATACATAAATATTAACTGAAAATGTATTTGGGGCCTAGAAAAAATAGTTGAAATTATAAGAGGCTTAAAAGGAAATAAGAAAAATATTTGATAGAAGTTTGGGAAGAACTTACTGTTCCCAATAGGACACAAAAAGTATGATAATAAAATAAAAATAATTAATTAATTTGTGCTTCATGCTAATTTGTAAATTCTCTTCAAAATACATCATTACAGATAATAGCAGGCAAGAAAAAAAAGACTAAGAGGAAATATTTAAATAAATATTCTTAATAAAATTGTTGTAATCGGAACCTATAAAAATCTCTTAAATTTCAGAGGGAAAGCAAGTAGACAAATAAAATTTGGGAGTAAATATTTGCATATACAATTCTCAGATGTTACAGAAATGGTAAACAACCACATTGAAAAATGCTTAACACCTTTAGTCACAATGGAAATAAAAATTAAGCCAAAATGAGTCAGCCATTTTTGCAAAGTAGAAAAAGAAAAAGGACTAGTGATAGCAAGTGTCAGTAAGAATATGGGACACTCAAAATTTTTGAGTGCATTTGTGAAACAGTAGAAACATTTGGACATAGTCTGACTGTTTCTTATAAAGCAACAACCAAAAAATGCATCAGAACCTAAGGCAAGCAAATAGAATCATTTAAATAGATAAGCTAATCCTGCATCCAAACTAGAGGAACAGACTTGTATAACTGTTTTGTCTCTTGAAGTGAGAAGAAATGGTAAGTGATGATATCTTCACAGTGTGAACAGTGTGGACTGAAGTTGGATGGAAGTTAAAGACCCTTACTAAACTATATTTAGTCTTTGTGAATAAAGAAATCTTCTACCAACAGTATTATTGTGATTCAGGATATCTATATATAGATATAGATACAGATATAGATATATATATAGAGAGAGAGAGGGAGAAAGAAGATGAATGTAAAAGAAATTTCACCAGAGTTCTGCTGCTCAGGCATGAGGCCCCTGGCAAAACTGTGAAAGAAATGTGTGGCACATAGAGGCTGTTCCTGGCAAATGGAGAAAGGACTGCTAAAGGCAGAAAGCCTTCTTAAGGAGCAAATCGATTCTTTTTCCCAGAATACTAAAGCAATTTTTATTTCATTTGCATTAGTTTGCTTATAATTTTTTTTAATGTATAGCAACAGAAAAGTTAAAACACTGCAAGCCTGATAAGGCACTACTAAGGATACTTGACATAGTACACTCCCACCCCATTTTGTTATACAAGTGACAGCATTACCTCTGAAATCTTCATTTCCAACTTCAATCTTGTGTCTACCCTCTCCTGTGATTTAGTTCTTACTATGTGGGAACCCTCGCCACAGTAGATATTACCCACCTGGAACTGCAGAGTCAATTATTACAGTCACTTTCCTCAAAGCACAGTTTTACTCTCTTTGTTCTTTTCTGTTCATCTCATAAAACTTCAGCTGTGATTCTGCCCAGTTTTTTTTTTTTTCCCATTTGTTTTCTGAACTTTTATCTTGGCTATTGACTAGTGGTAGAGAAAAGTTACAGAACTTGCCAAACTATTTAAATATTAAGCTATCAACCACAATTTTACATGTTTTAAAAATACTCAAAAATGTCACCACATTTTCCAAGTAAATTTTTTCTAACACTCTAGGATGACAATCTCTGCCTCATCTTGCCCCTGCGTCCTTTTTATTTGACTCAACCACAATTGGTGATTTTTTAAATTATACTTCAGTAGGTAAATATAACTTAAAGAAAAAGATCTCATCTTCCATCAGAAACATCCATAAACTCATTTGCACCCAGCCTGATGGTCTATCTTTCTTTCTATTACAATGGGAGATGTGACCTAACTTTCTGGATTATGTGATTTCCATTCATCTCAAAAGCCCTTGCTTCTCCATGTATGCTCAGTTCTGTCTGCATCCTCAGTCTTTCTTGCCTTTTGATAATTTCCACTAGCAGATAACATGGTTTAAATTCCCCCATCTTATAAATAAGTAGAAATAATAAAAGTTTTTGTTTCTCAGTATGTAAAGTAAATGTTAGAAGAACAACTTACCTAGTAGGGGTTTACTAACAACTGCCTGACAAGTCTCCCAGCTTCATTCCTGCCCTCCTTCACTCTGTTCTCCACACAAACTGGAGTGATTCTCTTCTATCAAAGCTATTAGAAAGTAAGATACAGAAAGGCAATCATTCTTCTCCATTTCCTCTCTCATGACCTGTGGCTCCTAGTAGAGAGCTTAGCATATAGCAGGCAGTTAAAACATATTTATTGAATAACTGAATGCATTGACAGTGAATGTCACACCCACCCAAAATTCCACTACTGTTCTGTTCTCTCACCACACACAGATTCATCTCCCTTCCTACTCTCCTGAGTTATGCCAATGGCTTTACAGTCTGGAGACCTCGTGTTTAATCTTACAGGAGAATATACACCAAAAGAGTTATAGTGGCAAAGCAAGAGGAAAAATGGAAAAAAAAAGTTATTTGATGCAAGATGAAAAAGATAAAAAGGAATATCCCACTCATTTTTATATTTTTTAAACATTAATTTTTTTCATTTTTTAACATCAACAAAGAATACTCATGATAGAGAAATGAGGTAATTGCATGTTACAAGAGTGAAGCATATTTATTTTCCCTTAGTCATCTCAAATATAATCACTTAATAAACAACAAAGTATATGGATTTTCTTTAAGTGCTCTGAGCAGCTGGTGATATAATATTGTAATTTATTTTAATGTATGAATTTCCTTTATGCCAGTGAGATTCTTGGATAATCCATATCACAGAAGTAACATGAATATGGGACACATATAACAGATTTCTGAGGAGTTAGGTGTTTGTGCTTTTTAAAACACGTAATAGGGCTTATCTTTTGATGGAAGATTCTCTATATTGGTGTTACAAAAATCTTAATTCTTAGTTGATATGAATCTTCTATATAGTTTATTACAGTAATAAAGTATACTATAATTTAGGTTTTGTTTTTATTTTTACAAACAAGAACAATTTTAGGAGTCTTCCTATAAAAATTTTTATTAAGGAGTATTTGATTCTTTGTAATAACATCAAAGCTTACATACAATACTGATTTCACAATAGCTCTGCACAAAGTATTTATAAGAAGATAGCTCTTGAAGTAAAATCTTTCTAGCTTAATCTTTTTTAAGTATACACTCTGCTTTCTCTCTTCATGATTAAAGTTATTTCACTTTTTGCCCCAATGTTTTTTGCTGTGTTAAAATATTTTTATAGGCTATCTTTTTATTTGTTTGTTTTCTGTATTTTCATTTATTAAATAATTGTAAGTGTATCAATGTAGCAGTCAGGACTCAAGGTCAGATATTGTATAGCGGAACTAACTCATAGATAAAAGATACCGTACTTCACTTTTTAGAGTTTTCTATATTTTAGATAAAATATACTGTGAAACTGTTTCCAAGTAGAAAACTGCATTTTATCAGTTAAATTTTAGTAGAGTGATGGAGGAACTTTAAAAATAGATTCTGAATAGCCAGTTATATTTTATTTTTTTATTTTGAGATGGAGTCTCACTCTGTCATCCAGGCTGGAGTGCAGTGGCGTGATACCACTGCAACCTCTGTCTCCCGGGCTTAAGCGATTCTCCTGCCTCAGTCTTCTGAGTAGCTGGGATTACAGGTGGGTGTGTGCCACCTTGCCTGGCTAATTTTTGTATTTTTAGTAGAGATAGGTTTTCACCATGTTGGTCAGGCTGGTCTCGAACTCCTGACCTTGTGATCCCCCTGCCTGGGACTCCCAAAGTGCTGAGATTACAGGCATGAGCCACCGCGCGTGGCCTATTGGTTTAATATCATATAAAATTTGTTACAAATACTTGTCTTTTCCAAATTAGACTCTATAATGTATCCCCTCTACTGTAAAACATCACTATTTTTCCTCCTAAATCTCAGACTTTCTCTCCATTCCTGTACTTTTGGAATTAAAATAATGCCTAGCATTTTCTACCTGACGATGGTGACAATGCCAGATTCTTAAATATCTTCATATAATACATGTTCACAATTACGGTTGCTACTATTTTTCATTGCTAAAAAAGTTTAATTTATCAACACAGCAATTTAATTATAGGATCACCTAATTCTGTAATAATGTGAATTGGTTTTATTTTATTAAAACATTTGATGATTATAATTTTAAATGTATTTAAATCTAGGTAATTTTTTTTTCTTTTGTGTGCCTTTTTCCATACACAATCTGGTTTCATTTTATGGAAAATGACTTTTATGGGGCTGACATTAATGTTAATTGAGTTGTTTCATCTAATTTATTGTGTATCATGCCGAAAGTGTCACTTTAATGACCAAAGTCGTCAAAACAACAAAGTTAATGTGTTGTTAATTAACTCAGATTATTGGTTTTGTTTTCTTAAATTTTCAAATATTTGAATGCAACAGTGTTACACACACACACAAAAATAGACAGTTAGAACATAAAGACCTGTTCCTAACTGCTGGGTAAAGGATAATCACTTTCGAAATGCAGTCTGACAGGAGCTATTTCTGGTTAGCATCTGGAAATGGTGTGTCAATCTCTGAAAGCTTATTACTAAATATCAAAAAGGATTTAGCATTTAAAGGGAAATAATCTAAGTCAGTCAATGAGTTCAAATAAATAAATAATTTTGTCTAAAAATTTTCTGTCTCATTTGTCTTCTTTCACTTTTCTTCCAAATCTTTGTTAGGATAAAAAGAAAAAAACCTTAGTCTGGCATACTAGGTATTCTTCCTTATACACTTTAAAGCATATGTGACATCTCCTGTGTGAAATTTTGTAATTGCATATTTAGATGCTAAGATACCGACTATTTGCCTTTTGGTATAATACATTTTGGAAATAAGTATGTGTTGAGGGGGTAGAACTCAGTTAAGTAATTAAGCCGTGGAAATAAATTTATAAGTCAGTTAAGAAAATAATGGAGCATTTATAAACACCTGTGTGCATTGTATGATATTCAACACACACAATGGCATGTTACTGCTTCAGAATTTTTTTTATTAATATGCTGATCAAATAGTGGTAAAAGAACATTTAATTCCTCTAATGGGCTATACTTCAAGGTCCCAAGTGTTAGAGACAATATATATCAATCACTAATATTCATTCACATATATCTGCTCTGAGAATTCCAACTTTCTTTTGAATTGCTGTAGAGGATAAGCATGTGTTGCATTTTTTTTTCTGTATTTGGATTATACTCCTAAAGTAAGAGATGAAATCATGTGGACAGACACGGATGAGGCTGAAGTATTTTCATCCTCAAAATACTTGACTCACACTTGTCCCTACTTCCCAGCAAATTGAAAGAACCAGTCCTTACCTGCTCAGTAGTTACCTATTGTGTAACAGATTACCCCAAATTTCAAAGCAACAAACATTTTCTTATTTATCTCACACAGGTTCTGAAGGTCCCAAACCAATTATGGCTTACATAGGTGGCTCTAGCTAAGCATCTCTTGTGTTTATAGTCACTTGTGACTTAGGGTGAAGTCATCTGAAGGCTTAACTATGGCAAAAAGATCTGCTTCCACATTTACTCACATACCTGTCAGCTGGAGGCCCAAGTCATTGCCATGTGTAAGATAATAAATACTTGTTGTTTTAAGCAACTAAACATCTTCGTAATTCCTTATGCAGCCATAGATAATGAAAACCAATTCCTTTGGTACCAGAATTAAGATATGATCATCACATATCTCAAAATAACAGGAGTGACTCTGTAATTATCAGTGGGCAGTAGCTACAGCAAAATTTGTGATAATAGTAAAAGTCAAAATTACTTTGAACTGACTTTTGGTAGAATTCTGTACATTGAATAGCCTGCCAGTGAGGGTTTACTCAAAAAGAAAGATGTTATGAGAAACTGGGGGAAAGAAAAGCTTGTTGTATGTCAGAAAGTTTAACAATTCTTGATATAGAAAGTAGAAATTGTACCTAATGAGCTGCATCCTCTAGTTAAGATTTCCAGCCTCAACTCTCTTACTCTGTGTCATAACATAATTTGGAGGAACACAGATTATTTCACAGAATATGATACTGATCTATCTGCATGTTACCATGGTATTTATTGGACCTGAAGAGAAATCAGTAACAATAATTGCATGTGACACTGTAATATATAAATGTCCTTGGAAATTCAGGTGCTTCAATCTCAGTCAAGTTTTTGGATCCACTTGTCAAGCACATGTTGGCATATTCCTTGTAAATTCCCTTGGTGTTAAACAAGAGAGAAGGTGCTACATTTTGGAACACAAGGTGAAGATGTCATTACAAATAAAAGCTCAAAATTCTTCTTTGTTCTCTTTGATTTGGTTAAGTCTTATTTGGACCTGTTCATTCAACACATTAACCAGGTAATTAATGACTGTCAGTTATGAATTGTAATTAGAAAAAAAGAAAGGCTTTCTAATAGGTGTAGGTTGTGATATAAGCTACCTTGTCATTTTGACCTTACATCTCAGCAGAGATAATACTACTGGAAATGCCCAGAGGCAGATAAAGATGTATATGAAGACTGCCTCAAGCTTTATAGGAATATCACAGAAAAGACTCCTAGAGGTTTACAAAAAGACTATGTTCTCTTCTTTTACCAAATATTTTACAATTTAAAAGTCTCATCTGCTTTGTTACTAAGTCTTTGTAGATTAAAATCAGGACCATGGGGACACGAAGTGAAAATAGTTCTAGAGATGCCTGTCATGAATCTGGTTCACCAAATGGTAATGTCAGGCTAGCACAATGATAATTCACTGTAGAAAGTTCTTCCTTTTAAAGTATAGTTGACCCATGAACAACATGGGTGATAGAGAACTGAGCACCACACACTCAAAAATCAGCAAAGTTTTGACTTCCCGGAACTTAACTACTGATAGACTACTGTTGACCAGAAGCCTTACTCATAACATAAACAGTCAATTAACACTTATTTTGTATGTTCTATGTATTATATATGCTATTCATGCAATATAGTAAGTTAGATAAAAGAAAGTGTTATTACAAAAATTATAAGGAAGAGAAAATATGTTTACTATTCATTAAGTGGAAGTGGACCATAAAGATCTTTACTCTTGTCTACACATTGGGTAGGCTGAGAGGGAGGAAAAGGAGGGGTAGGTCTTTCTGTCTCAGGGTAGTCAGAGAAAGAAGAGGTAAGGAATGTGGAAGAGGAAACAAAAGAGGCAAGTACCTTCAGTGTAAGTTTTATTGAAAAATATCACTTAGCGGACACACACAATTCCAACTCTCATTATTCAGGAATCAACTGTAGTCTTTTTTATTAAACATTTTTTATATTATTTAGTTTAAGTGTGTCATATATTTCTTCTGGCATCCTGATTAATACTCTTCATAGTGATCAGAGTTGCTAGAAAGACCTACCTATTCTATGTGTAATGTACCAAAAAATAATATTTCAAATTTGTAAAGCCTACATTAAAAATTACATATATAAAGTAGCAGATCTATCATCAGAGTAGAATTTTTAACACATCTCTAGGTAATTGATTGTTAATAGAAATATGGCATGTTTTTACAATATAATTAATGAGCAGAATACATCTTGTATTCAAATGTCTTCTTAGGAGACACACAATAATTTTACACACTCATAGAAAAAAATGACACTCACTCACTGTATCAAGATGCAAATCAAATGATAATTACCCAAACTCATAGAACCCCAATTTTTTATCTGCATTTAAATAAATTGTAAATCAAAAAATATCTTTTACCTATTTAAATATTTCTCAGCAGTTTTCTTTAAAATATCACCTCTCTGTAATTCTTTACTTTGAACTATATATGGGTCTTGTTAATTATTTTAACTATATAAGATTTCTCTATTCCTCGAACTTCTTAAAAAAGCCTTTTCAATCATTCTTCTATTATACATTATCTATTACATATTGTGGTTATATAATAATAGTTCTACACACAAATATATACTTAAATTAATGTATAAATACTTAACATTTTAAATCTCATATGAAATCCATTAATTCATGTGTACCACCACTATACATTTTACATTAAAAAAATAAATATTAATGTTTCTAAATATATTTAATTCAAGAATCAACCTGATTTATTTCTTTAGGCATTGGAACTAACAAAACAACATTTCTCTTTCCTGCATCAAATACTGTCACCTCATAGTATAGTTTGAAGTTCAGTAATGTGATGCATGCAAGTTTTTTCTGTTTGCTTAGGATTCCTTTGGCTATTCCAGGTCTTTTTTCTTTTCATATGAATTCCAAAATAGTGTTTTCTAATTATGTAAAAAAATGTCATTGGTAATTTGATAGAAATAGCATTGGTTCTGTAGATTGCTTTGGACAATATAGCCATTTTAACTATATAAATTCTCCCAAACTGTGAGCATAAAATATTTTTCCATTTGTTTGTGTCATTTCTGATTCTTTCAGCAGTGGATTTTAGTACTTCTTATAGATATCTCTGATCTCCTTTGTTAAATGTATTCCTAGGAATTTAATTTATTTTTTGATGGCTATTGTGAATAGAATTGTGTTCTTGATTTGACTTTCAGCAGGGATGTTATTTGTGTATAGAAATGCTACTGATTTTTGTATGGTGATTTTGTATCCCTAAACTTCAGTAAAAATAATTTGATACATTTAAAAAATGTGTGGTGGGCTACAACTTGCAGCATAAACTAGTAGTTTAGTGTAGAATAAATCTTAAGTGAGGTTTTTACATCCTTGTTTCTTTCTTTGCTCTTGGTGCACAATTAGAATGGTTCAAGGTTAGACTTCAGTCTTAGGACCACATGAACTTTCATATATTAGAAGGGAAAGCTGAAAAGACTCACCACCACTCGCAACACTGAAGCATTATAGGAGCAAAATGGCAAACCAAGCTTTATTGTCCTTTACATTGTGTCACTAAGTAATAATTTGTAAATGTACTATTGAACTATCTTCTCTTTCTGTCCTGGCCATTCCCATATTTTAACCAATCTGAAGGCAGCTGTCATCAAAACCGAGGAGTGGTTGGTAAATCTACCCATGAAGTTTAAGATATTATTTCAAACTCTGGTAAAGAGTATAAAAATATATTTATGTATGTATCAATTTTAAAGTATTATTTTCTTAGCTAGATATAGCATAATTAAACATTCTTTTTGTTTAGTAATTAATATGGCTTGGCTGTGTCCCCATCCAAATTTCAACTTGAATTCCCGTGTGTTGTAGGAGGGACCCAGTGGGAGGTAATTGAATCATGGGGGCAGGTCTTTCCCATTCTCTTCTCATGATGGTGAATAAGTCTCATGAGATCTGATGGTTTTATGAGGGGGAGTTTCCCTGTGCAAGCTCTTTTTTTTTGCTTGCTGCCATCCATGTAAGAAGTGACCTGTTCCTCCTTGTTTTCCATCATAATTGTGAGATATTTAAATATAGATGTTGATTAGAGTTTAGATATTTTGTATTATCCCTTTCATTTATTAAGGTAAGATATCTGAGACACAGAAAGTTCATAGTATCCTAGTTTGAAAAGTTAATTTGCATAAGAGTTTTTGTATATTTACTTTCGTCTAATATATTATTTTAAACAATCATTATTTTTTAAAAGGGTGATAAAGATTAAATTGATTTTATTTTGATATCCAAAAATTAATGTACATTTCATTAGGTGATAGAAATGTCAGAATGAATAAAACTAAGTCTCTGACTTTAAATAAATCATGTTTTAATGATGCAGACAGATATCTCCTAAATAATTACAATCTAAAAGATAAAGAGTGACCAGTGGCAATAATTTATATGAGAGAACAAGACAAAGTGATTCCATCAAAATATAAGGAGTACCCTTGATTGTAATTATGAATACTGTCTCCATTTGCAATTCTTTGTCAAGAGGTATACCTATATCTACTCTAATTTACAGCAGGAGTTCCCTAACAAAGTGTGCAAAGCAGCTTTCTCTTGGGCAAAATATTATTTCTCAAGTTCTTCAGTTCCAAGAAAGCATGTCTCCACCACATTTATGTTGTATATATTGTTTCTTGACTTCTTAATAATTGCCATTCTGACTGATATGAGATAGTATCTCATCATGGTTTTGATTTTCATTTCTCTAATAATCAGTGATGTTAAACTTTTTAACATGTTGGTTAGCTCATGAATGTCTTCTCTTGAGAAGCGTCTGTTCATGTCCTTTCACATTTTAATGAATTTTTTTTTTTTTTTGCTTTTAAATTTGTTTAAGTTTCTTGTAGATTTTGGACCTTAGACCTTTTTTAAATGGATAGATTGCAAGGATTCTCTCCCACTCTGTAAGTTGCCTGCTCTTTCTCATGATAGTTTCTTTTGCTGTGCAGAAACTCTTTAGTTTAATTAGGCACCATTTATCAATCAAAAAGGTGACACTTATTTCTAAGGATTAAGAAGAGAAGTCAATAATTAGTTCAATCATGTGGCTTTGTAAAAATTCCATTCTTAACCTGGTACATGCCTATATACATGGGCCATTTTAGTATTGGATTTCTGCAAGTTATATCACGAAACATTGTGGAAATATTTTGCATCAAACTTGACTCCTGTTGGACTTCTTGTGCAGGTGTCATCTACCTATGTCATTCTACAAGCAGAATGGGTGTTACAGCAATCTCACTTCTTAACCATGGGCATTTTTTTCTTGTAGCTTTAATTTTGTTCACTATTTTTCTCATTAGGGGAAGTTTCTCCTGCTTAACTAGACTATTTGCTTAAAAATTGTTATTTCAAAAGCAAAAAAATAAATAAATAAATAAAAAGGAATTTGGCTTTTCTGATCTTGAGGAAATAAAAACAAGAAGAAGTATGAAACTGTTCTTGGTTTTATCGGGATTCATCATCTAAGTATAAAAGTGACAAACAATAAAAATAAAATAAAATGTATATTTCCCTTACAAATTAAAGCCTCTTTCAATCGGTTTCAAAGGACTTGTTCCTTGCCTCATAAAATGCATATTTTCAACCTTGAAATACAAAAATCATTTTTCTTTTTTTCTGACAGATAAAGCCATTTTACTTTGCTACAAAGGTTATAGACTACAATAACTGACAATCATAAATATATAAGGCAAATGCCCTTGTTCTATTTTATATATATTAAACCTACTTAAAGATAAGGAAAGTAAAACTTCAGTAAATCATAGTCTGATTTGGGTGTGCAGGCAATAAAATACTTGAGACACAGAGTTTTCAGAAATATGTCATTATAGAATCTGTAATGGCATAAATTCACTTATCTGAGTCATAGATAAAAGTTTCTTGAGAATCTCATACTATATGAGTTCTAACCTACTAGCTCACTAAATTGTAGAGATATATTAATGTGTTAATATTATGATAAAAGACATAACATTAATTATGTATTAAAATAGTTTCAATTTGAAATATTTTCAGCCATAAGCTATGATTTAGTAGTGATGTGACAGTAAATCAATTTTGTAATGTATTTTTGTTATATTTTATTGTAAAAATTTGTAGAGTAATGCTTAACAGATAAATTGTTAAAACATTTTATGAATTCAATGCAGTTATCGATGTTGAATTTCTACTCAGAATTTTAAACTGTACTTTAAACTGCCTTCTAATGTTGGAAGTTTTTAATAATGTATAAGTTTAAAGCATCGCTAGAGCTATTTCTACCTGCTTATGTTTTTCATATTTTATGACTACTATTATAAGGACATGTATAAGTTTGAAAATGAGGAATATCTTTGCCTTCTGCCATTGCCAGGCATTGTCATTGACCCATAATATGACTTTTCTATAATAGATGGTAATATATCTGCCTAGTGTTCACTGGTGCTAGTAAAACAGTAGGATTGTTTGTAAGTGGTGTGTAGGCTCATGAAAAATGATAACCCATATAGTAAAGATAATTTAATTCTACAATTGTGAGGTTTATGTTTCAAAGACTATATTACACAGGATCCCTATTTTTTCATATATCTCTTTATCCACCATCCAATAATCTTAGTGTCTCTTTTGGATAATAATAATTCTAACTTTCAAATTTGACATTTAAATTTTAAAAATTGAAGAGATGAATATAACAATTATATTTTTGAGTAATATTTCATTCTCAGGTTTATTGTTGAAATGTATCACAGCAACGTCTAGAAATTTATAAAGCACATTCCAAAATTCTCCCTAGCCTAATGATTATTTGAAAGAAATATACAAGGTCCTGGACTTAACAATAGTTCAACTAAGAATTTTTTGATTTTATTATGTTTATGCTGAAGCAATATGAATTCAGCAGAACTCATACTTTGTCCACTCATACAAACATTCATTTTTCACTTTTAGTAGAGTATTCAATTAATTGTATGAGATATTTAACATTATAATAAAATAGGCTTTGCATGAGGGGATCTTGTCCAACTATAGGCTAGTGTAAGTGTTTTGAGCATGTTTAAGGTAGATTTGGCAAAGCTATGATATTCAGTGGGTTATGTGCACTAACTCATTTCAAATTAAAATATTTTCAACTAATTATGGTTTATAGGATTTAACTCCATTGCAAGTTGAGGAGCTTCTGTAGTGATTTTTGTAATGCCTGAGACACACTAGGAATGTGTGTCTCACGTAGGAGAAACCTGTTACCTTAACATTTTAAAGTATCTACTGTATTATTTATCTATACATTATCTAGTAACATTTCTTTATTCTCTGGCTCAGTCATTTTTTTGGCACATGTGCAATGAATGCCCAAATGTCAGGTGCTCTGTGACAACATTACATTCTAATGATGGAAACAAATTTAAGATAACAAACTGATGATATTTCCTACTAGGGTTCATACATAAAGGTCTATAGAAAAGCATATATTTTAAAACATATTCCAACATTTAATGCGCTGATGCAACATCATGGAATTATAAGATTAATTAGTTTACTTCACTTTAGAATTAATATATACTCCAAATAGATATTAAAAATTGAGAGGAAGTGAAGAAGGTAGAGGAACGTGATTAAAATCTAGGTGCTCTGGTTTGAATTGTGCCCACTCCAAATTTCAGGTGTTGTCATTGGGAAAGTATTTAGTTGTGAGAAACTTAAGATATGATTATGTGAAAGAGCATTTATTTCATGATTGGGATCAGGTGCCCTTATAAAAGACTTGATAGAGGGAGTTTGTCCTTTTTGCCCTTTCAGTTTGTTTATGTGGAAAACCGTGACTAATACACCATTGTTATACACTTGTTAGACTACATATAATATTTTAAAAGATTTGCAAGGTATTATGGAAAATATTCTACAATTTATGCTTTAGAAAGTAAATTTATACCAGAATAAAAAGATTAGATTACATGAAACTAATTATGGTGAAACATTTTCTTAACTATATTTTGCTTTTATTCCTATTTCTACATTAAAAAATATATAACTTAAGAACTCTTGAAAGTTTCAGATATACTCTTTAGAAAGTAAATGCCATTACTTATGAGGCCTCTGTTCTGTTCCATTGGTCTACATCTCTGTTTTGGTACCAGTACCATGCTGTTTTGATTACTGTAGCCTTATAGTATAGTTTGAAGTCAGGCAGTGTGATGCCTCCAGCTTTGTGTTTTTTGGTTAGGATTCTCTTGGCCGTGCAGGCTTTTTTCTTGTTCCATATGAAGTTTAAGGTGGTTTTTTCCAGTTCTGTGAAGAAGGTCAATAGTAGCTTGATGGGGATAGCAATTGGGCAGCATGGCCATTTTCATGAGATTGATTCTTCCCAAACATGAGCATGGAATGTTTTTCCATGTTTCTTTTCCTCTCTTATTTCCTTGAGCAGTTGTTTGTAGTTCTCCTTGAAGAGGTCCTTCATGTCCCTTGTTAGTTGAATTCCCAGGTATTTTAATCTCTTTGTAGCAATTGTGAATGGCAGTTTGCTCATGATTTGGTTCTCTGTTTGTCTGTTATTGGTGTATAGGAATGCCTGTGATTTTTGCACCTTGATTTTGTATCCTGAGACTTGGCTGAAGTTGCTTAGCAGCTTAAGGAGATTTTGGGCTGAGATAATGGGGTTTTATAAACGTATAATCATGTTGTCTGCAAATAGAGACAATTTGCCTTCCTCTTTTCCTCATTGAATACGTTTATTTCTTTTTCTTGGCTAATTGATCTGGCTAGAACTTCTGCAAACCACCATGGCGTGTGTATACCTATGTAACAATCCTGCAGGAGCTGCACAGGTACACCAGAACTTAAAGTATGATAATATTAATAACAAAGAAAGTGAATGCCATACACCTTGGCGAGTAAGAGCAGGTGTAATATACATAAGACGTGCTTTCTGAAGGTCTGCCTGAGTACTGAACTTTTGAAAAATGATCTAACCAACTATGATAATAAAAAGGGAAGTTTATAAATATGCAGCTCAGCTCTTTTTCTGTGTTTTCTGCTGTCCTTCAGGATATGATGATTTCTTAAAATATCTCTACTAGATAATTAGTAAGAGAACAAAGTGTTACTTGTTATTTCATGTAATGTACTTTCCCAAGGAAAATAACAAACAAATATCTGGAGTTAAGAACTCTTGTTATTTATAATTCAACATTTCACCCTTTTGTTATATTAAATGTTAATTTCACAAAGAAAAAAACTTTTTAATATGATGAATAAAATTTCAGATAGACTTTAATGAAAATGTTAACAGTTTAGTCATCATGACTAGGTAGGCAATTTGTGAAATGATGATGATTTAGTATACATTTTGATTATAGCCAAATTTGAAGAGTGTCTTTAACTCATTTATAATGAAGTGTATTATAATTGGTCATGCTATTGTATATTTTTCCACAAAAATTAATAATGTTTAATTATTATATAGCTCTCTATAAGACAAATTGTAATTTGGAATGTTTACATTTGAGGGAAAGCTAATATAATGTAAATAATTAGTGCCCTTTTTCTGAAATGGCATAGTTTCCTAAACTTACAAATCCACTGTTTCCAGTCATATTGTTGGACATATTGATAGCTCTAATTAATTTATTACAATGTAATGTGATGAAAACCAAGGAGCTAACCATTCATCTCAAGAATCTAGGTAGAATAAAAAAACACATATTAATTTTAAATAATAAAGTAATAGAATAGAAATTAAAATTATAAATTACAAAATAATGTGAAGAAAACAAAATGTAATTCATTGTTTGAAAAGATCAATAAAATTGATAATCCCTTTGGATTATTAAACTTTTAAAAAGGCATAAATGACTTAGGTATGAAAAAAAGAAGAAATTCCTAAAGATTCTAAAGACATTAAAGATGTGATAAGAGAATATAAATAATTTTATTCTAAGTAATTTAAAAAACTCAGTTGAAATGGATTAATTCCTAGGGGGATAAAAGAAAATGATACAAGAAAGCATATAAATTATGACTGGTCCTATGTATATTTATTAGAAAATGAATGTATAACTTTAAAAATTCACCAAGAAACTCCTAGGTTCAGATAACTTTATTCATTGCTTTACTTCAAATATTTTATGAATAAATTACATATGTTTAACCTTCTTCCAGAGTAAAAAGAGACATTTTCCAGCTCCTTTGGTGGTGTCAGCATAATTCTGACATTAAAACTTCATTAAAATGTTACATGAAAGAAAAATTACAGGTTTGTAATTTTACAGGTTTGTAAAATCACTTTTTTGAACATAGACAAAATAATTTTAAATGATTATTTGTAACTGATTTCTGGAATAAAGTAGTCCTTCATTATTCAACAGTTTTGCTTTTCATGGTTTCATTTCCCTGTGGTCAACTGTGGTCTGAAATATTAAACAAACTTCCAGAAATTAACAATCTTAAATTTTAAACCATGCACCATTCTGAGTAGTGTGATAAAAACTTTTGCTGTCCCCTTCCTTCTGCCTGGATGGAAATCATCCCTTTTGTCCAGTGTTTTTATGCTGTATATACTGCCTGCTTCTTAGTCACTTAGGAGCTGTCAGAAGTATCAGGTCAAAACACAATATCATCTATAGGGTTTGGTACTATACAGAGTTTCAGGCATCCACTGGGGACCTGGAACTGTATTCCCTGGGGATAAGAGAGGAGTATTGAGTCTATACAGGATAATTCATCCCAACTAAGGTATGTTTATTTCAAGTATAAAATAGTGCTTTTTACTTAAAATAATGTCTGTTCAAGAAAACTGGACTCTATTCTTTAAAAATGTCAGTGTCATCAAAATGTGGAGGGATGGAAATATGTGCAATGCTCAATGTAAGTTTCAGCACAGAAAATGTACTAGCAGGCACACAGAAAGAAACAGAGACAGACAGAGACAGAGCAAATGTGGCAAAATCTTCACCTTTGGTGAAAATGAGTAAAAGTTACATAACTGTTCATTGTACTAGGTTTCTGGATTGATTATATTCTCAATTAATAATTGGAGAAAAGGGCAATGTGATTCACCACATCAATGGAAAAAAAGAGAAAATCTTATTTCAGTGAATGCAGATAATATATTTAATGAAATACAATCAATATTTATAATTGATAATTTAAAATTTTCTTAACAAACCATCTTAATCTAGTAATAAATAATATATGCTGCTATGTGTATAAAATTTGGTACCATTCTGGAAAGATAATTATATCTCCTAAAATAAAATATACTCACATTGTATGTCCCTGTAACTATGACACTATAATTTTACAAACCCAACAGAAATGAATACAGCATATCCCAGGATATATGCATTTTTTCCTTAACCTGTGTAATAAAAGAAACAACACAAAAATACTTTGTCCTATTTTATAGCTTTCAAATGAGGGAAAATCTAAACTAAGCCATATGGGCCTGTTTTAGGAAGTAGGAAAATGTAGGAATGGAAGAAGGAAATGCAAATGCACGGGACTTTTGGAATGCTGATAGTGGTTTTTTTTTTTTTTTTGTAAAATTAACAATGGTAATACTGAAAAACAAACACATAAAAATACCCACTTGTAATGAATGAGGAAGTTTTGCTTTAGCTATCTAGATCTTTTAAGCACTTTTTGTCTCTATTTTATTTTATCTATACTTTACGTTCTAGGATACATGTGCAGAACGTGGAGGTTTGTTACAGAGATATACACGTGCCATGGTGGTTTGCTTCACCCATCATCCCATCATGTACATTAGGTATTTCTCCCAATGCTATCCCTCTGCTACTCCCTCAACCCAGACAGGCCCCAGTGTATGATGTTCCCCTCCCTGTTTCCATGTGTTCTCATTGTTCAACTCCTACTTATGAGTGAGAACATGTGGTGTTTGGTTTTCTGTTCCTATGTTAGTTTGCTGAGAATGATGGTTTCTAGCTTCATCCAAGTACCTGAAAAGGACATGAACTCATCCATTCTTATGGCTGCATAGTATTCCATGGTGTATATGTGCCACATTTTCTTTATCCAGTCTATCATTGATGGGCATTTGGGTTGGTTTCAAGTCTTTCCTATTGTGAATAGTGATGCAATATGTATGTGTCTTTATAGTAGAATGATTTATAATCCTTTGGGTATATATGGGTATTTATGATTTTATGTCTTACATTAAGTCTTCAATCCATCATAAGTTAATTTTGTATAAGCTGTACAATAGGGGTCCAGTTTCAGTATTCTGCATATGGCTAACCAGTTTTCCAAACACTACTAATTAAATAAAGAATCCTTACCCCTCGCTTGTTTTTGTCAGGTTTGTCAAAGATCAGATGGATGTAGACATGTGGTGTTATTTCTGAAGTCTCCGTTCTGTTCCATTGGTCTACATATCTGTTTTGATACCAGTACCATGCTGTTTTGGTTACTGTAGCCTTGTAGTATAGTTTGAAGTCAGGTAATGTGATGCTTCCAGCTTTGTTCTTTTTGCTTAGGATTGTCCTGGCTATACAAGCTCTTTTTTGATTCCATTTGAAATTTAAATTAGTTTTTTTCTAATTCTGTGAAGAAAGTCAATGGTAAATTGATGGGGACAGCATTATAGATGATGGGGACAGCATCTATAAATTACTTTGGGCAGTATGGCCATTTTAATGATATTGATTCTTCCTATCCATTAGCATAGAATGTTTTTCCATTTGTTTGTGTCCTCTCTTATTTCCTGGCCTGGAGCAGTGGTTTGTAGTTCTCCTTGAAGAGGTCTTTCACATCCCTTGTAAGTTGTCTTCCTAGGTCTAGGTATTTTATTCTCTTTGTAGCAATTGTGAATGGGAGCTCACTGATGATTTGGCTCTCTGTCTATTATTGGTGTATAGGAATGCTTGATTTTCACACATTGATTTTGTATCCTGAGACTTTTCTGAATTTGCTTAATAGTAAACCAGGAAGAAGTTGAATCCCTGAATAGGGATTCTTAAATTGAGTTCTTAAATTGAGGCAGTAATAAATAGCCTATCAACCAAAAAAAAGCCCAGGACCAGACAGAGTCACAGTCGAATTCTACCAGAGGTACAAAGAGGATCTGGTACCATTCCTTCTGAAACTATTCCAAACAATAGGAGAGAGACTCCTCCCTAACTCATTTTATGAGGCCAGCATCATCTTGATACTAAAACCTGGCAGAGACACAACAAAAAAAGAAAATTTCAGGCCAATATCCCTAATGAACATTGATGTAAAAATCCTCAATAAAATACTGGCATGCTGAATCCAGAAGCACATCAAAAAGCTTATCCACCACGATCAAGTTGGCTTCATCCTGGGATGCAAGGCTGGTCAACATATGCAAATCAATAAAGAAAATTCATCACGTAAACAGAACCAAAGACAAAAACCGCATTATTATGTCATAAATGCAGAAAAAGTTTTCAATAAAATTCAACACCACTTCCTGCTAAAAACTCTCAATGAACTAAGTATTGATGGAATGTATCTCAAAATAATAAGAGCTGTTTATGATAAACCCACAGCCAATATCATACTGAATGGGCAAAAACTGGAAGCATTCCCTTTGAAAACTGGCCCAAGACAAGGATGCCCTCTCTCACCACTCCTATTCAACACTGTATTGGAAGTTCTGGCAAGGGCAGTCAGGGAAGAGAAAGAAATAAAGGGTATTCAAATAGGAAGAGAGGAAGTCAAATTGTCTCTGTTTGCAGATAACGTGGTTTTTAAATGTTGTGTTGGTTACATGTTTATATTTGCTAAATATCAAGCTGCTCTCTTATAATTTGTGCATTTTCTTTTATGCATGCTATGATTTAACAAAAAACGTTTATAGAAGACACAATTTGATAAATAGAAGTGATAAAATACAGAATTAATCAAGAAAAAGTACCTCAGATAAAATCAGGAATATAAAAATTAAAACATTTTGTAATTTAAAGTGTCAGCATTGATAGTCATGTAGATCTTTTATGCATTATAAATTGTGATAGAAACTGATACAATTTTTTACAAATATAATTTATCTTGGATTAAATTTAGTTCACATAGTGACACAGGATTCTTTTGCTGCCACTTTGCCAGCTGGATGTCTCCATGGCTGGAGATGCCTCTTCTCAGGCTTCACTTGGACTGCTGGCTTGCTCTGCCCACTCAGCCCCATGCAGGCTTCACTTGGCTCACACTACTGCCCCAGATTCTGTGCTCAGCCTGTGGCTGGTTTGGGCATGCCACAACCAGCTTCTGCATTGGGCACCCACATCTGGATGAGGGGGATGCAGTGGCAGTGCCCCAAAACTTGGATATGCCTGCAACCACCTAGCCCCAAGGGGTGCTATAGCTTCTGCTTGGGGAGTCCTGAGCCCTGAGCCCCCAGGAGCTGTTACAGGCTCTCATTCATCCCCGCCACCTGCAGCTTAGGTGAGTGGGGTTATGTCACAGTTCATTCAGTCCTGCCATCCACAGCTTGGTGAATGGGGGCATGTGGTGCCCGGAAGCTTTTTTTACTCTCGTAGCTGGGTGAGCAGGAACATGTGTTACAGCTCTTTTTGCACCCACCGTTTGATGAGTTCTGGGTTCTTGTGCTGCAACCAAGAATGACATACACAGACACTGGAGAGTAAGCAAGGCACAGAAGAATTTTACTTAGTGACAGAAAAGCTCTGGACAAAAAGAGGTGACCTGAAGTGGGTAGTGCTCTGTGTGAGAAGGGGCCTAAAAGTGGATAGCTGCCTTTGAGGCTGAGTCTGGGGTTTTTTATGGGCTCAGGATGGGGGAGTGTGTGCTGATTGGACCATGTGTGGGGCTGGAAAAAGCATCATTCCATTGGCTAAAAGGCATTGAGGAAGTTTTCACTCCAGTTGTGGACTGCACCCTTAAGTGGCAGCTCACTTTTCATGCTTCAGGCTGTCTTGGATTTAAGATTGGGTTTCGTCGGGACCTGTCCCTATCTGCCTAGAGATTTGTCTGTCTCCTTTTGCTATTAATAGTAGGATATCTGTAAGATAATTTGCAAGGCAACATTATTTGTAGTAAAATAATTAAATAAATACATTAATTAATTAATTAAAATTAAAATAAAACAAAGATGTTATTGAGAAATGCATACAGTCTGGCATTATATATTAATTTTAAATAAACTATGCAAAGATGACTACACTTAAACTACAGCCTCACATATTACATATTTATAAAAATGAGTTTCCAATAGTTATTATTCAATGTTAGTTATCTTATATTTTTACGTGCATAAATGTAGAATTCTAAAACTATAATTATAAAGAAAACATACTGGGCATAGTGGTTTTGTGACATGCTAATTGCCCCATAAACTGCATACTTCGACCATACCTTGGCTTTCCATTGAAACTGCTCTCTGTAACCCTGATGTGACAGGCAAGCAGTCCAAACCTACCATCTTGGCCCCTGCGACTTGTAATGAGTAACTAAGGTCTGTAACTTCCACCCTACCCAGACAATGTGTAAACTAATGCTTATCTTGACTTCTGTGAACCACTTAAGTAACAATCAGAATGTCCAAAGTCCACTGGCCCTGGGAATGTCCAAAGCCCCTCGCCCTCATCCCCGCCCAGGAGGTGGTTTCCGGACATAAAAGGTCTTGACACCCTCCTTTCGGGGCTGCAGGTTAGAGAGATGTGAGTCCTCCAAGGCCGCTGGCAATAAAGACCCCGTAATTTGGCCTAGTCTTTGTCTCAGTGGTGATTTCACGCTGGCTCGGTTACAACGGCTTGACTTGTAATCCCAGTGACTCTAGAGGACCCCTTGAGCCCAAAAGTTTATAGCTAGAGTGTGCTATGATCACATCATTGCATTCCAGCCTGGGCGACATAGAGACTTGTATCTTAAAAAAAAAACAAAAAAGAAAAAACCTAAAGAAAGTTATTTCTGAAAATCAACCTCATAGGTTGTATTACTTTCTTTATGAGCATACAATAAGCTCATAAATTGTAGCTTGGTCTGTATTTGTAGTTGGTGAGGTGAGGCGGCAGCCACAGCACCCTACACCAGTTGGACCCCAGGTTAGATGAGTGGCCGTGTTCCTGGACCAAACTGAGGGTCGGGCTGCTATTTCTTGAGGCTCAATAATGAGATGTAGATGAATTTGGGAGGAAGAGAGTTTTTATTTCTGTAACCAGTTACAGGGAGAAGGCCTGGAAATTATCTCCAGACCAATTCAGGATAAAAATTTTCCAGAGCTTATATACCTTCTGAGCTATATGTCCACATGTAAGTGTGCATTCATCTAAAGACATAAGTGATTAACTTCTTTTAATCTATAACTAAGGTCTCAGTATAAAGAGCTTCCTCCACAGCCTCACTAAATTTACTTACTCTAAATGGGTCCAGGTGCTGGGGTGATTACCCTTGTCTTGTCTCCTGCTAAATCATGGGCATTTGGGGAGTTCCTGGAGACCTCCAATAAACTTGTTGGTGGAGGCCTGGGGAGTTTCTTCAGAGCCCCCCAACAAAAGTTGTTTATTCATAAATATTATTCATTCCGTTGTGGTAAGGCTCAGGAAAGGCCTAGGCAAAACTCTTGGTGGACTTTTGTTTCATTCGAGCCTTTGTATAAAGGCACTGGCTTTTAATATTGAACTTCACCACTCAGTACTGAAACAGCTGTTATGGAGGCCTGTGTTTGGTGAGCCCTGGCCTGCCACAGCCATGTGAGCTTCTGTGGTGCTCTGAGAACAGCCTGCCTCTCCTCTCCCTCCTGAGGAGAGAAGATGAGCTTCCTCTTCAACAGCAGCTCTTTTAAAACCTTTAAGGAGAGAAGAATATCCCTGAAGGGTTTCATCACTATAGACTTAAAAAATGCAAAGACAACACCAGGAAGTGAAATTTGAGACAAGTTGTTATATTGCCAGAGGGAGAGAACTTCAAAGAATGGATCACATGCAACAGTGTGGACTTTTTCTACCAGAATATTAAAGAATCATCTCCAGAAGCAAGCTGTCCAGTCACGTCTGCATATCTAAAATATAAATATTATTTGGCAGGTGATATTAATGTTAAAAGCCAATCATATATACTGTTCTAAAATGCATGCATTGTTTTGATGACTTTGGTTCTGAATCAGCTTGATGATACTCATTTTCCTTCTAAGATTACTGTCCCATTTCCCAAAATCTTTGTAACAAAGCCTATTTCTTCTTGAGTGTTTGCTCAGTATACTGTATACCTGTATATATCAGCAGTACTTTGATTCTGTGATGTGAAAGCTGGGAGGAAGCTTGTTTCAACACTTTCTTACGTCCTTAATTTTCTTTGTTTAGGATTGTTTCTGATTGATAGGGATGAGTTGTCGCCTCTTCAGGAATTAATTGAGAAGCTTGGAACAAAGATAAGCATTTCTACTAGGAAATAGTTTTCCTCTTGCTTCATTGATGGCTGGAGCTATCTCATTGCTGTCTGCTAAACTAGTGACACAAACTGAGAAAATAGGATAAAAAGACACCCAGTATCTATATCTACTGATAAAATTGTCCTAATGGTAGGTAAGGTTAATAGCTTTGGAGTAAGAACTTTAGAGCAAAACCAACCTGACTTACTATGCATGATTGCTCCCGTGATTGTGGAATTACACTTTACTGTAGGATATGATGGCTAAGCTGTAGTTTATTAGTTTTGTTATTTTCCTTTTGCTGAAAAAAGAGTGATTGGCTGGTTCAGGTGACAGCAAAAGGAGTAGTAAGAATTACTACAAATAATTTGTTAACATGTTTCCGAAACAAATTTCCAAACAACATAACATGACTGGATATCTAATCATGTCTTCTTTCCCATCTCTTTGGTCAATAGAAAATACACTTTATAGTTTCTTTAACGTTCAAACAGTTGTATCACTTTGGATTTACTTGCAGGTTTATTATACACCAAAGTTTTTATAGAGTAAGAATATATGTGTGTATAATTTTATAAGATATGATTTTGATTCAGATCATCATGGTAGTTACGAGAGCAACAAAGATTGTTTCTGATAAAAATTTTTAAAATATTATAACTGGTTTTGGATTTTATTACCCCATAAATCTTTCAAAATTGTTAGGAGTGTCTATGATTATATAACAGAAATACTTTTTTTTAAGGCTTCTGAGGATGGTTTTGCAGATTTTCATTTCAAATGCTCTATTGATTATTTTTAAAACATGCAGATTTTGGTTAAATAAATAAAAATTTCTAAAACATGAAAAAGGTAGATCTCAAAGCCATGATTTTATACATACTGTATTTCAAAGGTTTTGAAATTTTGGGTAGGGAAATGAAAAAAAAATTCTTAGTATTTTGATTATTTTGTTTTTAAGCTTACTTTAAAAAACTACCTCTATATTTATTTTTATTGTGACTTGATGGGTGAGCTTTAGCTGAATAAATATAACAAGGAAAACCACACTGATTACCATGAAAGTGAATGAAATTCAAAGTGCACACATATGACACTAGATATAAAAATAAATATATACTATTCATTAGGATATACTCCTAATTATTAGTAAAACATTTTAGTTGCTCACTTATAAGATTACAACAAAAAGTAAAATTATAATTAATGGACAAAAAAATGTCAAATGAATAAAATCTATATTGCATAGAATTTAGAAGCTGTGATGGGCAATTAATGTATATAAAACTATTGATAAGCTTTTAAATATATCTGCATGGTGAACTGAAATTGTTAAGCTTTTTAAATAAAATCTTTGGATTCTTGAATTTAATACAAATTCCAGAAGAGGGAGATGTTTACTCTCAAATGAAAAATGTGATGGTCAATGTGAATAAACGAGTTTCTATAAAACAAAGAATAAGATTTATATACCATCTTAAGTATATGGAAATCATAGATTCTAAGTCCCTATTGTAGTTAAGATTTCATCTTTTTGATGTAATATAGGTACTTTTCTGATTTGTGGGCAAGTTTTATACCAATTGATTTTCTTAAGTAAAATGTTTCCTGAAAATTTCTTAATTATTCAAAAATATAAAGATTTTTGTTGTCACAGTCATTTTAAATAGAAATTAATATTTAACATTAAAGAATATATATTTATCAAGATATGTTTTTCTAGAAATTGTGAATAACTAATGCTTGTTTTGTTAAAATTCTTTAAGAATAATATAGTGACAATTATATCACAATCTGGAAATACTTTTAAATTAATCATGTATTATTTCTAAATATGCATTTACATATTGACATAGATATAGCTAACTTTTCAATCAGCTATTTTATATTTTAAAGAAATAATTATTTAATAAGTAAAGGCAAAAACATTTTCTTTTTTTTGATGAGAAAGAAGGAATGACAATAAATATAATGCAATATAGTGGTATTCTTTTTTTTTGAGACAGAGTCTTGTTCTCTTGCCAGGCTGGAGTACAGTGGTGCAATCTCAGCTTACTGCAACCTCTGCCTCCTGGGTTCAAGTGATTCTCCTGCCTCAGCCTCCTGAGTAGCTGGGACTACAGGCACGCGCCACCATGCCCAGCTAATTTTTGTACTTTTAGTAGAGACAGTTTCACCATGTTGACGAGTATGGTCTTGATCTCTTGATCTTGTAATCCACCCACCTAGGCCTCCCTAAGTGCTATGATTACAGTCGTGAGCCACCACACCTGGCCAGTGGTATTCTTAATTGTGAAGATAATGTCACAGCAAGGCACATTTTGTATTTATTTACACAGCTAACTAGCCTGTGAAGCTCAATGTTGGCAGTCTAGATCTTGGGGACAAATATACATAAAACTCTATGTTTGGCTTCTCCTTCTATAGTTATCTTGACAAGAAATGTTTACTTTTGCACTCCTATTCAATTTCTTGTCTCTGATACTAAGTAGAAGGATGTGAAAAGCCAGTGTTAATTTACATGTCATTGGCATTAGTGTATTCTTTTGCCAAATCTGTGCATTTTCCTGAAGCAATGTGAACGTGTACCCTACGTGTTTCACCAGGTCTATTTGATATTCTCGACATTACTATGGGTAGTAAGTGGGTGCCTCGTTGCAGTGATTTTTATACTGCTTTTATTACCTTTCCCCTCAGCTTCTTATATGAATAGCTTAGAACTTCAGAAAAATTACAGGCTGAAATATCAATGTCAGAACTGTTGAAAAACATATAAAATATTTTTGTGGACATATCAAAACTATACTAATAGTAAACCTAAACTCGGTTTCAAAAAAAGTGTTTAAACTCTATAAATCATTGTCAACAGCACAAAAACTCTGGCACCTGCCCCACATTAAGTGCAAATTGTTTTCTAGAATAATCTTTTTGTTAAAGGAAATATAATATTAGATAGGCTTGCTGTTTTTGTAAGAAAGTTTTCACTCACAGTAAAGAATAATTATATGAATAAAGTTGCTAATGAACTTAAGAGTGAATTTCTGAGTTGGGCAAGCTCTATATAATTCATGAAGAAATTGCTGTTGTAAATGTTTGTCTTCACCTTCTTTTTACACCATTCTTTACACTTTTATTTCACAATCTCCAAAAAAAAAGGTCTCTTTAACCTATCTTAAACATTCTTCAATGCTGTATTCATGTCATTTATATCCTCTAATTGGTTGTTAGCTTTCCAAAGAAGATAAGATTCCTCTTTCCTACTCACTTTGTACACTAAGTGTCTGCAGTCATAATTGAAGAATAATTTAACAATGCTAATTCGATATTCATATTTCCTTGAGATCCTGCATAAAAAGAGTATAGGAAAAGAATATTCAGAATACAGTAGCAAAAAAAAAGAATTATTCATCTTCAAAATGAAAATATCACTCCTCTCATAAAAATCCTTCAGGGACTCTCAAGTGTAATAAAAGTAAAATTGAAATACTTTAGAATTACATTAAATGATTTTATCACCTGGTCACTAGCTCTTATCCTTTACTATGTGCTCCATTCCCACAACACCCTTAATGTTCTGAGATCCAATTTTGCCTTCATGAAGACCTTCATCTCTCACACACTGGCATAGCATTCTACCTTTGTAATTGTGTTTACTGCATGAAACTGGCACCATATATAGTCATCCAGTAAAACATATATTTTTTCTTATACTGCTGGAAGATTTTATTTTCTTCCTCATTCTGTGTTAGTTCTTTTGTGTTGTTTCCTATAGTCCATTTTACTTACCGAATTTTAATGCATTCATGACAGTAAAACATTTTTCTTGTATGTTGTCAGTACACAGGAACTGTACCTCTCTCTTGTATTGTGTCTTGGAGCTTGTACATACTATTTTTGCAATAAATAGTTAATTATTATTTGAGTTTATGCTAATCACCTTGATTTTCATGTTCTTCCAACCTAAAATATCAACCCACAGGACACATTCACCTTTAAATTATAACTGTTTTTCAAGTTCATGCTCACATTTCCCTCTGTCCCTGACCTTTTCAACTTAACTATTCCAGATTTTATTGCTTTTTCTCTACTATGTTCTTAGATATATTTATTTTAATAATTTTAATGCTTAGTACTCATGTTCTATTGCTTGGTGACCCATGTTGTCCTTGAGATGAAACTTAATTTTGAAAATCAAGGACATAATATTATGTTTCTTATGAATCTAAAGATTTCTAGGTTGGAACTAGGCTGATAATATGTGCTCAATAAATATTGATGGGTTTATTAAAATGGTCATGGAAAAGAAATAGATAATAATACATGACAACTCATTTTAAAAGATGTTTTTACAAACTTGGGAACAAAATTTCAGCCGTCTTTTAAAAGTTTCAAATGTTAGGAGATAAATATAGTGTCCCAGAACGTAAGTGACAGACAGCTGGCTGATAATGTGACGATGAATCATTTGACATTCTTTTATAATTCTTCCTTCAGAACTCTTAATAAGAATGTATGCCATTAGTCAGCAACAAGGAATCCTGCATAGTTTGTGGGTGAATCACAAAAGGAGTAGCAAAACAATATTTATTGTCAGAATAATCAAAGGTATAACTCAATGTAAATGTCTAGGAGCCAGAGATGGAACAAAAGAAGGACAATGTGCTATAGCTTTCTATGTTTTCTCTATAAAATGTTGTTGTGTGAAGGTAATACATTCCCTGCTCACTATGTGGAATCTTTTCTCCTAGTGCATTTTCACAAAATTGGCTTCTATTTGCCAGTGGGGTTGAAGCTTCAATACCACTACAATTTTTTTTTTCCCCAGCACTAGCTTTTCAACAGTAGCAGGGCTATCAGCTGTGTGAGCTGAGATAACCACTCAGTGCTGAAAGGCTTCTTCATTGCTGGAACAGCTCTCAGGATACGGATTTTTTTTTTAACTTTGTCAAAGCAAGGCGAATGTCCATAGTGATTTTTACAATAATGAACAATTTCTATGAAAATAGATGTGCTCATATTTGTCAATTTCCTTTATTAATTTATGCAAATATATTCTGTTAGAGATGTAATTTCCTAAATTTTACAACTTGAAAATGAAACTATACCTTACATTACAGGTTAACTCCCTATTGTATCATATTCGTAAACTTTGTTTTAATACTGATAACTCACCTCTTCTTTCCCATTCCTCTGAGCTTCTGCTTCCTTATTCAGATGTTCAAACACCATGTTTTTTATCACGATTTTTGACAGTAATGCTTTCTCATTCTTGTTAATATCATTGTTTAACATATTTAATTTTATATGTGAAATTTGATGAGTGTTTTTTAATTCATAATGTCCAAAATTTAAAGGACTTTTATTATCAGATTCCAGATGGAAGACACACATTTTGGAGCTAACCACAGTAACAGCAATCATAGTATTACAGCAACTGACCACAGTGTTTACAGTGAGATATTCCCACTATTAAACAAAGGGACATTTTTTGAAGGGGCACCCATGAGGACTTGTCCTGTTTTATATCTAGAACACCCTAATTAAAATCGCTCTGACCATAAGCAGAAATGAGATACTTACCAAAATGATGAAAATCCTTAATAATGCTCAGGAGTCCTGCTTACAAACGAATAGATTGCATGTAATTAGAAACAAATGGTTGATACAGCTTAGATTGCTAGGAAAATAGAACACAAAGTTCATGCTTGGAAGATTATAACTAGCACGTAACTTTGATATTTTTTTCTTGCTTTAAAACAGACTATATCCTGTGAAAGATTTTACATTTTTCAGAAATACATTAAATACACAGTTCTATTAAATCTTTTCAAAAATATTATGCTTAGCAAGCAACAATTTCATGATGGTCAAATTCCAAATATGAGAGAAGTAGAAATAGGAAAAATAGGTCACCTTGATACTTATGTTTTCATTTCGCTTAATATGTTTGTATATTTCAATATATTATTAATAGATGTCATTTCCCTTTACAGTTCTAAACTGGTAAGCAAAATAAATTAATTTTACCTATGCAATTAAAACTAATTTGGAAGAACATTGAGGTAGCACACTGTTAAGGGGGTTAGTATGAGTCAGTAATGCAGTTGGAAGGTGCAAGATGAGAGAAATGGTTAAAGAGACATTTAAAAGTAGAATCTCCCAAAACAAAAAAAAAATATGAAAAAAATAGAATCTCCTTTGGGATCTGTTGTAGAGATATCAACTTAGCAACTTGTCAGCATGAAGACAGTAAAATGAAAGCCTTGGGAATTGAGCATATTCACCAAGGTTAGCGTTTAGAATGAGAAGAAAAGATAGACTAGGAAAGTACGTTAAGATTTTTTAAGATGAGAAGAAGAGAAATTAAGTGCATAGTAAGGATAATTCGAAATTTTAGAGGAAAAGAATAAATGTATTTATACAGAAATTTGGTAGAAATATTTCAGCAAAGAAAGATCAATATCAGTATAACAAATACCTATAATTAGGGGTAGAGACTAAGAAAATTATCCACTAGATTTTATTTACAGAACCTAATTGCAAACTTAGCAATTAAATATGCAAAATATTGAATAAAAAATAAACCCATAGAATTAGAGAGCATGTGTGCAAGTAGTACTTTCTGAAAATTTTTCAGGAAAAGGAAAGATAACAGGTGCTAGAGGCAGACTAATATCAAAGTAAGATGTATAATTGGCAGAAAGAAATGTGTTATTTCATTGAAATTATGGTTGTGAAGGACAAAAAAGAGGATCGGAATATTAGTGAGAAAAATTAAATTAAGATCAGGTCTGAGCAGCTGGAATGACAAGTAATGCCAAGCATGGGAGAAGAGATTAAGCAGAGGCACCTGTGTTGTTACAGGGCCGAGAAAGAGAATAATTAGTATGTTAGAAGTTGAGATATCTTTTTTTAATTTCACATGAAGTAAGATGGAATGCTATTTACTAAGAGTTTTTGGGATGATGAGAGACATCTTGGTTTTGAAGAAAATGGAAAAGATTTGAAGTGCTAATTATTTATACAGAAAATTGACAGCAAAAATCATGGAAGTTGAGATATTATTTTGATTAACATTTACCATATGACCAGTATGCAAAACACTGCTCAAACCCTTGAGGTTATCCAATGATACATAGCATAGAGAGAAGTGTCTCTGACCTTCATAACTACCTAAGTTGTGTCCAAGAATATACATAAAGAAAGATATATGCTGTGATCTAGGGATTTAAATGGCATTTGGTAGAAAGAAAAGTGGCTCAGTGTTTGCACCAGTGAGTCGGCAAATTTAGTGGTAGAAAATAAAGAGAATTTAGGTGAATCTGGAATATTTTTAAAAAGATAGTAGGAGAGTAAAGTGGGGATGGTTAATAAATACAAAAATACAGTTAGATAGAATAAATAAGATCTAGTATTTGGTAGCACAACGGGGTGACTATAGTTAATGATTTATTGTATGTTTTAAGAATAACTAAAAGAGTGAAATTAGAATGTTCTTAAGCACACACATAAAAAAAGATAAATGCTTAAGGTGACAAATGACCCAATTACCCATTTGGTCACTACACATTCTATGCCTATCAAAACATCACATGTGCCCCATACATGTATACAACTATATACCCATAATAATTATTAATAAAAATAAAGAAGGAATATCATATGTGATAACCCAGAGGTGACCTACATATGTGATGATTCAGAAGTTCAGCATGATGCAAGAATAAAGAGAAAGGGAGGGAGGAAAGAAAAGTATGTGCAGAAGTACATGTGTTTGTGGGGCACTGTTGTGATGCATGGCAGAAAATGCAAGCAAATCCAAGGTTTTACAAATTGTTTCAACTTATGTTAACACTATGGACCAACATAAAATCAATAAGAAACTAGCATTATGGCTTACTATAAGTTAAGTTATTGGATTTGATTAAATTCTACCAGAATTCCTTTGGTAAGATGATTAAAATGGAACAAGCTAAAAAGTGAAGAGACTAATCATGACATTCTATGGTATTCGAGGTGAGTGATGATGATAGTCTAGATTTCAGAAATGTGGTTATAGAAAAAAGAGATCTTTAAATTTTTGAGATACCTTCCAGAAGACTTTGTGATTTATTGACTTGGGAATATATAGTAAGATAGCATCAAAGATGAATCTCACAAATTGTTAGTTACTAGTAACAAGCTGTTGCCACTCTAACTCAGACAGAGAAATGAGCATATTTTAGAAGGTAATTATGAGTTAAGTTTTTGATTCACTGAGACTGATGTTCCATTTGAACATCCATAAAATTATGGTAAATAATTTTTGGTTGAAGCTTCTATTTTGCTGTGATACGTTTTTGCTTTTGTTTGTTTGTTTTGACCCAAACACTATTTTTAAAATGGAAACAGTTTATTGATATTGTTGAAACATTTTATCTTTTCCAGTTAAATTTTTAATGTTTCCTGGTTTTCTGTTTTTTATTCCTTTTTTTCTGTTTTACTATTTATTTTTTCTATAGAGGTATATGTCAATAATCAGTGCAGTTATATGTAGAAAAATAGATTCTCTAATATGTTTCATCTAAAAAGAAGACAACTTTTAACATTTTTTCAATTGTTAACATAATAGGTTATTTCAGTGACAGTATCAAATAACTTCCCCTTTGAAAGCTAAAAGTATATTAAAATTCATATTTATTCCTCTATTTTATCATTCTCTGGAGTTTGCATACCAGCTATTAATGCATTTTACATGTGTTATTTGCTATTTAAAACTAGAATTTCTGTTAACATTAAATATCTAACATATTGCAAATAAAATCTACCCAATGAAGTGTTTACATTTTTATACTTGAGATTGTAAAAGTCATACCCATTTCTTCCAAATTAATATTTTAAGATGAAAACAACTCATCACTGAAAGTTAAGAAATGTTAACATCGATTATATTTATATATTTGAACCTTGAACAAATGACATTAAGTTAAAAAAGTGAGACATGAAAGGCATATATGTTTTATGATACCACTTACATAAAATATCCAGAATTGGTAAATGCAATAATTTAGTGGTTGTTTTTAATGGGAATATGAGCGTTTCCTGGGTGCTATAAATCTAAGGATGTTTGAAAGTGTACATTTATAAAATAAAATATTTTTATTTCAATAACATAATTCTGTTTATTTTACATCTCTATTTCTTTCAAACTTCTTCAGTTGGACACTTTTGCTATTTACTACTTCAAATAGTGTTTTAATTTTCTATTTTAGTTTTCATGAACTGTTTACCTTTTCCTGCATCATAAGTATTTTGTCATTATCTCATTAATTTTCTTATATCATAGCTTTTATATCATGAATTATATATTTTTAAGAATTTTATTGAGAAACAAAAGCAGATGTGGAAGCAGCTTGGAGATGTACCAAAGAACTTAGAACTAATATCTACCTAGCAATCCTATTATTATGGCATGTATACCCAAAAAATGTAAGTTATTCTACCAAAAAGACATACGCATGCATACATTTATTGCAGCACTATTCAGAATAGCAAAGACATGGAATCAACCTAGATGCACATCAATGGTAGACTGGGTAAAGAAGATGTAGTACATATACACCATGGAATACGAGGCAAACATGAAGAAGAAAAAATCATGTCCTTGGCAGCAACATGGATGCTGGAGGACATCATTCTTAGAGAACTAATGCAGGAACGGAAAACCAAATGCCACATGTTCTCATTTATAATAAGTGCTAAACATTTGGACACTAAGAAGGGAACAACATACACCAGATACATTTTAAGGGTAGAGGAAGAGAGGAGCGTGATGACTGAAAAGCTGCCTATCAGATACTGTGCTCATACCTGGGTGATGAAATCATCTGTATACCAAACCCCTATGACATGCAATTTACCCATGCGACAAACCTGCATGTGAACACCCTGTACTAAAATAAAGGTTGGAGGAGGAAACAAAAAAAGCAGATGTATCATGAAATTACATTTACTTTAGCTAAGTGTAAACACTTTTTTTTATCTGTAATATTTTTCTACCTCACCAAAAATACTGCTTTCTTTTTTACGAAGGGCATTCACCCCTTTTCTACAAAATAGATATTCCGATATCTGCTTCATACCCGATAACATATTTTAGCATCTAACATATCTTTATGTATTAATGCTCTCAGAACTTGATGTAGGGGCCTAATTAGTGTTTACAGATTTATCTGATATGTTTTTACTGTAATAATTCATGAAATATTCCAAACTTCAGACAGGATGATTTACACAAAGTTGGAAGATGGGAAACTTTCCTACATGGTGATTTAACATTCAAAATATAACATTCTACATCATCTATTACCCAATATCAAAATTATACTTATTGAAAACATAATTCCAGAATGGATGCATAGAAGGATGTAAATGAGAGTAGTGGGCCAGAATGATACAAAGGTTTGAGACAATTCTGAATTTTTTAAGTAATCAAAACCTTCCTTAAGGGTAAAATCTTTAATCCAACTTTAGTTGGCAATTCATAGTTGTGGGTGAACAGAAATATTGTATATCCTTTTATTATAACTAGTCTTCTGTAACAAGACTTTTTCACTTGCACTTTCATTACTCTGTTATTATCAATAAGTTCTTTTGACAAACAGATTACCAAATAAAATCATTTATTCCCAAAGTTTTGAATAGATTGCCATTGTCTTTATCTTCTAAATTTTAGATGTTGACAGATGGCGAATTTTGATTTGGTTTGCCCAAAAATCTGAACTCAATACTGATATGGTTTTTTTTTTTAATTATACTTTTGATTATGTATTTCTTCTTATTCTAACAGATATAATTTTGTCATAATTTTGTTACATACTTTTAGTAGGAATATCATTTGTTACATGGTTCTTTTCTTAAGACCCATATTGCTTATTTCTGTTTCTAGGCTGTACTATGGGAGCTGCAAAAGTGTGATTTAGAAAATGAGATTTTGATATATTTGCAAATTACATTAAATGTGTTCCTGTCAAGAACAGCTAAGAATTCCTGAAAAGATTATTACTTGGGTCACTTGAGTCTTCTAAACACACAAAAAACTTTTAATGTACCCGCTGAAGGTAGATTATTTCCTCTGAAGAATTGTTTTTACAATTGCAATGACTTTTAGTTCTTAAACCTGGAAATTAAAACTACCTAGCTGAACAACATTAAGGCATTTAAAAAATAAGCATCATGTCTTATATTATTACAAATAAGCACTAAAATATTATTGAATAAAATAATATTTAAATACACAAATAAGAAAACTCATGCTCTGCTAAATCTATCTGTATAGTTATTTATTTATAACAAGCTATATAATTCCACTTAAACTAAAATTTCACTGGATATCTCTTAGAATATAGTAATTACAAAGGAGACCTTAGAAATCTCAAGACAATGATGTAGGTATACCTTAGAGGTTTATCTATAGAAGCTTGTGAAAACCCACTATATCTTTCTTCAAAGACTTAAGCGTCTGTCCAAGAGTTATTTTCTATTTAAAGACTATAGTCACCAAGGGAAACCAAACCCTGGTATTTAAGGAAAGCTGTTCTATGTTGTGTTTACTCTCAGACTGTTGTTCGGAAACATTTTGTCTACCAAAATAAGTAATTTCTTTTATATAAACCACATCAACTCTAAAGTAGCTCTTACCATAAGTCTTATCTATATTGTTTTCAATTTTTTTTTTTTTTGAGACAGAGTTTCACTCTTGTTACCCAGGCTGGAGTGCAATGGCACGATCTCGGCTCACTGCACCCTCCGCCTCCTAGGTTTAAGCAATTCTCCTGACTCAGCCTCCCGTTCAGTATTTTAAAGAAGCCTTCCACTTGGTTAACTGTTTTCTCTTTATTTATTACTTGGGTCCTCTTCTTTCCTTAAGCACTCCACTTGCATCAATCACCCAATCTCCTATTAACACATAAACTACAAGCCTACCTTGAAAATATTGTAGCTCAGTTTTTTTTTTCATTATAATGGTGGCAGATTTTATTTTATTTTATTTTTTTATTTTTCTTTTTATTATCTTTTTTCTGTTTTTTTAATTACATTTTAGGTTTTGGGGTACATATGAAAACATGTAAGATTGTTGCATAGGTACACACATGGCAGTGTGATTTGCTGCCTTCCTCCCTATCACCTATATCTGGCATTTCTCCCCATGCTACCTCTCAAAAAAGTTAGTCACCAATACATATAAAGGTAGTTTCCCAATACATATAAAGTTTTTGGTTTCCCAATACATATAAAGGTGGTCTACACTATAGTTTGTCTATTAAGTGTTACACATTATATCTAAAATGAACAATGGATATATCTTAATTTTTAAATATCTTATTACTAAAAGAATGCTACCAATATTAAGAGTCTTTAGCAAGTCAGAATCTTTTTCCTGGTTGAGGGTCTTGCCTTAATGTTGATGGCTGCTGACAGATTAGGGTGGTGGTTGCTGAGGGCTGGGAAGCCTGTGGCAATTTCTTTAAGAAAGAAGTAAAGTTTGCTAAATCAAGTGACTCTCCTTTCATGAAACATTTCTCTGTAGCATGTAATGCTCCTTGATGTCATTTTCTCTACAGTAGAACTTTTACAATTATAGTCAATCCTCTGAAACCCTGTTACTGCTTTCTCAAGTAAGTTTAGGTATTATTCTCTATATTTTATTGTCATTCACAATGTTCACAGCATCTTCATAAGAAGTAAATTTCAAGAATCATTTTATCATCCATAAGAAGCAAATATTCATCGATTCAAATATCAAGAGACTGGAGCAAGTCAGTCACAACTTCAGGCTCCATTTTAAATTCCTATTCTCTTGCTATTTTCATTACATATGCAGTTACTTCCTCCACTGAGGTTCTGAACCATTCAAATTCATCCTTAAGGGTTGAAATTAACTTCATCCAAACTCCTGTTCATGTTGGTATTTTGACCTTCTTTGAATAAAACTGTCCTTAATGGCATCTAGAATGGTGAATTATTTCCAGAAAACTTTCGATTTACTTTGGCCAGCTCCATCATAGGAATCAGTATCTCTGGTAGCTATAGGCTTAAAAATATATTTCTTAAGAAATGAGACTTGAAAGTTGAAATTACTTCTCATTTCAGAGGCGGTAGAGTGGATATTATGGTAGCAGACGTGAAAACAAGCTTCTTGTATATCTCTATTACAGCTTTTGAGTAGCCATGTGCATTGTCTGTGATCAGTATATGTTGAGAATAATTCTTTCTGATCAGTAGATCTCAATAGCAGGCTTTACATATTCAGTGAACCATGCTATAAACAGATATGCTGTCATCCAGGCTGTATTGTTTCATTTGTAGAGCATCTTTAGGGCTATAGAATTTTCAGAATGGTAAATGAGCATTGATTTTAACTTAAAGTCACCAGCTGGGTATTTACCAACAGGGAAAAAAAAAACAGTAACACTAAAAGGGATACCTACATTCACAAGTTTATTTTAGCACTATTTACAACAGCAAACATATAGAATCAACTTAAGCATTCATCAACAGATTAATGAATAAAGAAAATATGGTAAGTATAGTCAATGAAATAATATCCAGCTATAAAAAAGAATAAAATCATGTCATTTTCAGCAACATGGAAGGAATTGGAGGTTATTATCTTAAGTGAACTAAGCCAGGCACAAAAAGACAAGTATCTCATGTTCTTTCTTATACATGGGATCTCAAGAATGGCATCACATGAGGGTAGAGAGTGGAAACATAGATAACAAAGACTGAGAAGAATGAGTGAGTGGGAGGGGAGAGGATGAAGAGAACTGGGTTAAGGAGTACAAACATAGAGTAGGATAAAATGAATATATTCAATGTTTGATAGCAGCGTAGGGTGACTATATGTAACAAAAATGCAATGTATTTGAGTGATAGACACCCTAAATACTCTGAATTGATAACTATGTATTATATACATGTGACAAAATTTTTCAAGAATCCCATACATTTGTATAGAAAATTTAAATAACCAAGTCACCAGCTATATTAGCCCCTAACAAGGGAGTCATCCAGTCATTTCTAGATTAGAAGCCAGACATTGATTTCTCCTCTCTAGCTATGAAAGTCCTAAATGGCATCTTTTTCAATAGAAGGCTACTTTGTCTACATTGAAATCTATTGTACAGTGTAGCCACCTTCATCACTTATCTTAGTAGATCCTCTGGATAACTTGCTGCAGCTTCTAAATCAGCACTTGCTGCTTCACTTTTCATATTTATGTTATGAAGATGGCTTCTTTTCATAAAACTGATAAGCCAAGTCTGCTAGCTTTGAACTTTTATTCTGTAGCTTCCTTACCTCTTTGAGGCTTGCCAGAATTAAAGAGTTAGGGCCTTACTCCCCATTAGGTTTTGACTTAAAGGAATGTTGTGGCTGGTTTGATCTTCTATCCAGATTGCTAAAACTTTCTCTATATCAGCAATAAAGCTGTTTTGCTTTCTTTCATTTTCTAGAAAAATTTTTCTTTCACAATCGCAACTTGTCTAACTGGTGCAAGAGACCTAGTTTCCAGCTTGTCTTGGCTGTCAGTGTGGCTTCACTAAGCTTAATCACTTCTAGCTCTTGATATGAATGAGAGACGTGAATCTTCTTTGCATTTGAACACTTAGATGCCATTGTAGGGTTATTAATTGGCCTAATTTTAATATTGTGTGTCTCAGGAAAAAAGAAGCCCTGAGAAGAACAAGACAAATGTAGGAATGGTGGTGGACCCATCTGTTGGTGGACCCATCAGAACTCGCAATATTTATGTAGTAAGTTTGTCATCTTATTATGGGTGCAGTTTGTGCTGACCCAAAACAATTACAATAGTAACATCCAAAATCACTAATCACAGGTCACCATAAGAGTTGCAATGTTAATGAAAAGCTTTGAAATATTGAGAGCATTACTAAAATGTGGCAGAGAAATAAATTGTGCACACACTGTTAGAAAAGTGGTGCTAACAGATTTGCTAGATGCAGGGTTTCCTCAAACCTTCAATTAAAAAAAATACATTATCTGTGAAATGCAGTAATGTGAAGCACAATAAAATAAGGCATGCCCCAGGTAGATTTTTGGTTTTTTAATCTTTCAAACTTTGGTTTGTGGTCATCTAATTATATGTATGGAAATGTGTATCATTACTCATCTCATAAAAAATGTGACAGTTATTATACACTCCTTTCTAAATTCTCACTCAATGCTAGGTTTAATTTCTTTAATACATTGGCAATGGTCAAATATATTCTTTGAAATTATTTTGTAAAAGCATTGACCAATCAATACGTTATTATTTTTAGTCTTTTTATAACTGCAAAGTATGTGAAAATAAACATCTTAGAACTTCTCTTCTCATAAACAAGTGTGTTTTTTACTCTTAGGAATGGGTTCCCAGAAATAAAATTGTTGGAACAAAGTATAAATGTGTTTTTAATTTTTGTAGATGTTGCCAGATGGCTTTGTAAGATTTTTTTTAAACAGTTCGCATCTCTTCTAGCATCGTAGGAGAGTACTTTTGGCCTGCATTCCTGCTGACAATAGGTGTTATCACTCATTTTAATTTTGTCAGACTGATATGTGTAATGTGATATCTCATTCTTACTTTAACTTGCATTTCCCTGACTAGCAGTAAATTTCAGCATATTTTCATATGTATGCTGGTCATTTGAATTTGCTGTTATATGACTTGCATTTTTGTATTTCTGCCTATTTTTCTATTATTTTAGGAGGTTAGTCCTTTGTATGTGACACAACTTGTCTCTATATTACAAGTATATTTAATTTAAATTAAATTGTTTTTATGTTAATCTTAATTTTAGTATTACTTTTAAAAAAAACAAATAAAGTCTCCCTTTTAAATTATAGATTTTTTTAGTTCAGAATACACTTACCTCCCCTAAGATTGTAAACACACATTCAGGAATATTTTTGTAGGGCTTTCATTGTTTTGTTTTTAAGACATCTATTTTTCTATTCTAAGATATATGCCTAGGTTTTTACTATAAGCTTTATTTTAAAAATTCATTTATCTTGCACCTCTTGCAATTGGTGTTACTACCTTTTAAAATATTTGGTCAAATTATCTGGTCCTGGTGATAACATTTTTGGAGAGAATTTTAGTTACATATTCAATTTCCTTAGAAAGAGTGCTTTACAGTTTTATGTTTCATACTGAATAAATTAAATAATATATACTTCTCTAGGAATTAATGCCTTTTTACTAAGTCATCTTATTTATATATGTAGATTTTTTGTAGTATTCCCTTTTATTTCTATTTATATCTTTACAATTAATAATTATATTCTTTTATTCTTAGTAATTTATGTCTTGTATCATTTATCTTTGTTAGTCTTCTTCAAGGTGTGTTAGTTTTACTGAGTTTTTCAAAGAACAGGCTTTTTGTTTAATTTTTATTTTCTGATTTTTTTCTATTTTCATTTTTATGATTTTCTTAATTCTACATGATCTGGGCTTAGTTTGCTCTTTTTTTCTAGTTTCTTAATTTGGGAACTTATTTAATATATATTTTTCTAACGTAAATATTTAATGAAGTAAATGTTTTTCTCAGCAATGCTGTAGTTATACACCACAAATCTGGCATTTTAAATACTTATTTTCATGCACTGTTTTTTTTTAATTTATTCAAAACTTCCTCTCAGACCAACAGTTTATTAAGAAGTGTGGATTATTTTGTCTGTCATTAATTTTGACTTGGTAATTATCAATAAAGAGTCAATAAACATTTGTGTGGAGCTTTTTGTGTGGCTATGAATTTTCAACTCATTTAGGTAAATATGAGGAACACAATTCCTTGATCATATGATATGACTATATTAAGCTTTGTAAGAAACTTTCAAACTGTCTTCCAAAGTGATTATTCCATTTTGCATTTCTATCAGCAATGAAGAAGTTCCTATTACTCAGTGTCTTCATAAGCATTTGAAAATTGCTAGTGTTTTGGGGTTTAGGTGTAGACAGAGTAAAATCTGTTCTAATTTGTAATTTCATAATAATGTGACATTGAGCATCTTGTCATCACTTACTTCTATTTGTATACCTTTGCGAAATGAAAGTTCGGAATTCTTTTGTCCCTTTAAAATGAGATGTTTTTGTTTTTCTTATTGTTATTGAATCTAAAAGGTTATTTACTTATTTTGAGCACTTTCTTTGTCAGATATGTGTCTTGCAAATATTTTCTCCAAGTCAGTGGCTTGTTGTTTCTTCTATAAATAATGTATTCTGCAAAACAGAATTTTAAAATTTCAATGAAATCTAGCTTACAAATTTTTGTTTTTTCATGGGTTATGCTTTTCGTGTTTTTGTTTTATTTAAAAAGTCAGCATCATATCCAAGGTAATCTATATTTTTTCTTATGCATTCTTCTAAGATGTTCTATAGTATTATGGTTTACGAAGTCTGTGGTGATTTATTAAAGGTAAAAAATCTGTGTCTAGATTGTTTTTTAAAAAATTCATCCAATTATTAAAGTGGTTTTTCATAAAAAGATTGTGTATTCTCTATTGGATTGCTCTTTGTTCTTTTGTCAAATATCAGTTTATTCTATTTGTGCAGATATACTTCTGGGCTCTGTTTTCTGTTCCATTGTTCTGATTGTTTATTATTTCTGCCCATACCACATTTTCTAGAGTAATTAGATACTTTGCTCACTTTTAAATTAGATTATTTGTTTTCTTACTACTGAGTTGTTTAATTTTTTTATATGATTTAGTTATTAACCACTTATCATATGCATGGTTTGCAAATATATTATCCCATTTCATAGCTTGTCTCTTCACTCTGTTGATTTTTTTTTTTTTGGCTGTAGTGTAGGATTTTTCTTCTTAGTCACATGGCAAGCTGGAGGCTTCTGGCCAGCAACCCCTTGCCCAGGCCTCACTCAGCCACACTGGTGTGCCCAAGCTCACCTGTGTTATAGCTTATACCCCTGTTCAGGGCTTCTGAGCTCTTATACCATGCCCAGGAAGAATGAGGATATGCTGGACATTGAGGTGAGGATAGCAGAGAAGAATTATATTGAGTAATGGTAAAGCTTTCAGTGAAAAGAGAATATGGAGGTGGTCCCTGTACTGGAAGGTGGGAAAGTCCTCCCATGTGGCTGGGTCTGATCCTTTGATTGACTCAGAGAAGAAAGGGCACGCTGATTGGTTTGTGAGTACTCACAAAAAGGTTAAAGGGTAGGTACCACTCAAAGGTGGGCACAAAAACTGTAGAAAATCAATTAGAAAAGGGTAGGTGTATGTAAAATAGGTGAAGCATGGGGATCAATCAGAGGAAAGCACACCAAATGGGAAGACAAGTTCTCAATCTGGTCCAATGATTTAACTTGTAGCTTGGCTTTAATGCTTTAAGCTGTCCTTGGCTCAGAGGTGGGGTTTCATCAGGGATCCACCACAATCTGCCCATGCATTTGACTGCCTCCTGTAGCTATCAGCTGCACAAAAGCTTTTTTGCTTGATGTATTCCTATTTGTCTATTTTTTGCCCTTGTAGCCAAACTTTTAGGGTCATATCTAAAAAATTATTGCCCAGAATAATGACATGGGGCCTTTCTTCTAATTTTTCTCTTAGTTGTTTTAAAGTTTGGAACTTACATGTAATTCTTCAATTAATTTTGCATTGACTTTTGTATATGGTGTGAGTCAAAGATATAATTTTCTTCTTCTATATGTCAGTATTGAGTTTCCCATCACCATTTATTGATATGATGAAAATAAAATCTATTTTCTGTATGTTTTGTAAAAAATGTAAATATTTTCTTATCCACAGATTAAAGACAGTATTTAATCTAGCATTTTTTAGATTATTGGAGCATTTAAATTACTAACTTTTAGGATTGAAATATCTATTTTTTAAATGTATTGTTTCCTCATAATATATTTAAATTTATTGGATATTTATTTGCACACTTAGCAAAACAAAAATATTGAATGCACTAATACAATTTAAATACAATTGTCCCTTTTATCTTTTAATTTGTTATTTTACCTATTGGCTATTTGGAAATGTATTAAAATGTTTCCTAGTGAGCTATTTTTAATTGACTTCTAGGTGAATTCTAATGTAAAATACCCAAAACACAGCTACAAAGATGTTTATAGTTGCATTACTTAGAATAGTCCCAAAGTATAATCAATCCAAATATTTAAGAACAATAAAACTGGTAAATTAACTGTGGTATTATTCATGAATGTATTTCTGTAAAGAAGCATTTCTTAACAGTTGATATTTTTGGCGGAATAATTTTTGTTGTAGGAGGCTGTCCAGTGCGTTGTAGGATTTCTCTACCTACTAGATGACAGTAGCATTACCTTCCCAGTTGATATAGCCCCAAATATGTCCAAACATTGTCATATATTTTATAGGAGTCAAATTTTCCCTAAGAATCACTGCTATATGACAAGTGCTATATGTTTTGCATAATTAAATATATGCAAAACAATGGAGAGAACTTTTATAAGTAAATAAAATATTGAGCAAAAGAAACTGGGCACAGTAGATAACATAGTATGTAATTCTACTTATGGTAAGCTTACAAGCAGTGACATGAATCTATCAACTACAGTCAAGGTGTTGTGTATTACTCTTGTGTTGGGGGGCATGCTGTGACTTGAAGTCGACATGAGTGGGCTCTTAAGGAGTAGGTGATACTGTGCCTGTTTCTTCCCCCAAGTGCTGATTTCATGAGTGTGTTCAATTCCAAAAAATTCAGGTATAATCTATACTTGCTATTTGTGTTCTTTGACTTTACATATTTTCTTTAAAAATATTTACTTCAAAAAATATAAAAACTAAATTAAAATTAAATTAGATTAAAATGTCTCTGAACTAATTTTGGAAAATAAGCTGCCTTCTAATCAGCTTTCATCTTTTTTTTAATAGCATATTTGAGAAACTTTGCTTGATGATCAAACATTGCAAAGAATGCTATTTACTGGATTTGGAAAAGTTTTCTGATCTACTTGTTGTACTCTTTGTAGGCTTGAGAATTGAAATCTCATATATTTTCCATTGCTTATTTCAAACACAAATGAAATATATATATACTGTAAATGTAATAGTATCTGGGATATTCAATTAAAATTGCATAAAATTTCATAAATGGATAGGGTATGAATGGCTATTATTTACAGACAAACCAAGGTACTTGGCTATTTTATAAAGGCAGAACAAATAATTGATACGAGAAACATGTTTTAATAAGCAGAGCCTCATCAGCTAACCATGACGCATCACCAAATTTACGAGTGATTCCATGTGTAGGAATTTGCATGTTGGAAAACAGCAAGAATGATACAGAACTTGCACCATGCTTATTTTAGGGCACAGTTCTATTAAATCCACATAATTTATTTTATTAAAAATGTTTTGCAAATGTCATAATAAATTGGTCAATAAAAAAGGAAATAATTTTTATCATGCAGAAATATATATCATGATTTTCTTTATTAATTTTGATAACATTCAGTTTGACTTCAATGATGTTTAATTATTACAGCTTTTTAGTTTCATCATAGGAAAGGAGTACTCAGATTTTTATGCAGATTTCCTTTAAGCAAAAGCTTTTATTTATTTTTATTTTTTAAAAATCTCACAAGGTGTGTGTGTGTTTGGTGGTTGGTTTTAGTTTTAAAGAGTAGGATAAATTATTTTCAGTGACTTTTTTCAAACCAAGTCAAATAATAGATTTTTATTGTCCATTTGTGTTTCCTTATTTTCTGCTTTCGAAATCTGTTTCTTTTATTTTTGTTATTTTTGTAACTGTTAACACCAAATTAGAATGAGATAATTTTCAGTGTTTGGTTTTACTTTCTGTCTTTTGTTTCTACTAACAAGAGCTGCTAGCTAGCTTTCTGAAATTTAAATATCACTTCTGGTTATCGTCTATAAGGTCTTTTGACTATTTGCTGTTAGCATTATGTATAGTTTGAGTTCTTCTGCATGTTTTTAATTTTTTATTATCATACTTTAAGTTCTGGGGTACATGTGCAGAATGTGCAGGTTTGTTACATAGTATATACGTGCCATGGTGGTTTCCTGAGTCTGTGCATTTTTGACAAATTTGTTTTAATTCTTCTATTAAAATCTAACCTTAAAACAAACTACTTAATTTAAGGTATCATATATGTATATATAATTATGTATATTGTGTATGTATATATTAGTTTTTGATTGCTTACCACATTTTACTCTGCTTAAAGCAACATAAATGTATTATTTTACAGAGTTGCAGGTCCAAACTTGCATTGGGCTTAAAAGATGTCAGCAGAGTTGCTTTCCTTCTGGAGACTCTAGGAAAGAATCTCTTTCCTTGAATTTTCGAGCCTCTAGAAGCTACTTGGCATTCAGTAGCTAGTCGAACCTTTCTTTATCTTCAAAGCTAGCAGCATTGCATATTCAAATTTTTCTCTTTGGTTTCTTTGGACTTATAAGGCCTTTGCATATTATATTGGGCTCACCCAGATAATATCAGATAATATGTGAATTTAAAAATTCTTAGATTAGTCACATCCGAAAAGTATCTATTGCCATGTAAACTAACATATTCGTAAATTTCAGGGATTAAAGCTTGGTCATTATGAAGTTAATTTTATGTGTCAGTTTAACTGAACCATGGGATGCCTGGACAGCTGGTTAAACATTATTTCTGAGTGTGACTGTGATGGTGTTTTCAGAAGAGATTAATGTTCAAATTGGTGGACTAAAAAAAGCAGATTTTCCTCCCCAGTGTGGGCGGAGACCATTCAATCCACTGATGGCCTAAATAAAAGGAAACAGTAGAACAAAGCTGAATTAACTCTGCCTGACTGATTGGGCAGGATTATCTGTCTTCTCCTGTGACTAGTCTTTCTCAGTCCTTCAACCCAGACTGGAATCTCTACTATTGCTTTTCCAGGTCTCAGGCTTTGAACAGTATGTCACCAGCTTTTCTGGGTTTCCAGCCTGCAGAGAGCAAACATGGAACTTTTCAGCCTCCATAATCACAAGAGACAATCTCTTATATTAAGTCTCTCTTTTACTGGAGAGTTTTTTTTTAAAATACAGACTTTTGGGGACAACTGTTTTGTCTATAACAATAAACATATAATTTAAACATCTCATTCCTGAGAAAAGCATAGAGAAAAATGCTTTTATACACTATAAATGTCATCGTGCAGGAGGTATACAAATCTTTGAGGTAAACATTGTTAGAATTATTATTAAAAATATTAAACACTGTCAACTTCTTTCCATTCTATACAACTTTGAAAACACCTACTCTAGGTATAATCCTTTTTCTGAACCAGGTCTGCATATCTCCCATCCAGGCTGCATGTGTTTACTATATATGCACATAACAATATGAATATTTCTTGGTGTGTTCCAGTCCCTTTCCTTTTGTAATTTGTTAAATATTATTTATATAATGATTCTAAAACTTACCAGTGTTATTATTCATAGGTCTAGTTCCTTTAGTTTTAAGCTTTTTTATTTTCTAGTTCAACAATATTTCAGAGGCTAGTCTATTTCAATTTTGAGAAACATTCTTTTTCTGAAATTTTGTCTTTACTAACAATCTTTTATGGACTGTCCCTATATAAGCCTTACTTTCATGTGTGCAAAAGTTTTATCTAGGGATTGTAGGTATAAACGGAGTTTCTGCATCTTATGTCTATATGATCAAACGCAATACACTTTGTAAGAAATTCAATTTGATTTAAGTACTTACTCTTATCACTTTACGGGGAGAAAGAAACCAGAGTATGCTTGGCCTGAATAAAGGGAAAGATTGTATGATAGAATCCCACTTATTACTTGAGTATGTTCTTTTGAAAACACCTCCCAGGTGGTTGTGTAGCCAGAAAAAAATGTATACTAACTTGTCTTTAATCTCCCTTTTGATAGGCTCAGTAAGGCACAATTTTAAAATGGTGAAGGATAATTAATCAAATCAACATCAATCTCATATTAAGAGGAAATGTTAAATAGTTTATGTGCAAGGTAATCTTTGAAATGTTGGAACTTTATGAAAATAGTTTTTCTTCTTATCTGATATATTTTTAAACATGTACTGTAAGACTTAAAGCCTAAGATTATTATTGATTACCACACACAGATTAACTTAATTTTGGGGCACAGTATTAAGAAAAAATATGTTAAATATTAATATATTTTCTTCATTTTTCTCAGTTCCTAAAATGCTCTATAAAATAGATCCTTGGCTAGGAGCTTCAGGTATTTATGTAATAACTTAATCATAAGAGTATTTGAGTATCTGTCTGTTTATAATGAACGTGGGTTCAAAAGTCCCTATTGATTTTAACATTTACTCTCTGTGTATGCTATAGAAACTGACTTCCATTCAAATAATGCATTTCCAAAAAATAAGGGCAGGGAACTGATATTCATGGGATCCATAAACTAAACATATATTCGTCCTCACTGAGATGCAGCTGGTCTTTGAGTTTGGAGTGATGTTCTCTTTGCAACTCACTTGTGTACCAGTTGGGGACCAATAATATATGATGCATAATATCTTAAGCAATAGGTAATATACTCTGTATTACTAATCAATACATAATATTCACGGAATAGATAGTAATCATGCTTGTTGAAGAAAAATGTAGAAAGGCTAATAAAACCTCTTAGTGTGATATTTAATTCCACATTTTCAAAAATCTGCTTTTATGATTTGTCTCTGTTTATAGTTATTGGTATTTATAAGTGTAAGGCTTTCTCATAGATGTCATAATACTTTTCCATCTTTTTTTTTTCTGCTACCTGGGTGTTTCAGGCTTCTCATGCAACTAAAGAAGTGGGTAGTTAAGGTGTTAGTTTTCTTGGTTATGTCCATAAAAAAGTATCACTTCTGTGGCTGGAGAGCTGGAAGCTTAATTTATAGCACCTCTTAGTAAAATGTTATAGAAGACTACAACAGCTTTATCAAACAGAAAAATATATTTATACAAATATGAGATGTATGTTGAAATTTATATTTTCTTGATGATGTCCTTATTTTCAGAAATACTTAAAGTATGCAATTGAAATATGTATTCTATATGCAGGCAAATAAGATTAAATATCTCATTTTTAAATAATATATTCTAAATGGAAACTCTACGTATCAGTAAGCTTCAGTTAATTGGAAGGAACAAAACTGCCACATAAACTGTCAACTCTTTACAAACCATAATGATTCATTTATAATTAGCTAATAGATCAATATCTGTGAATACATCATTAGGCATTTCATGGAGATGCTGCAGTTCTGATTGAACAATTGCCCCCCTCCACATTACTTATTCTCCATAGCATCTTGAGGATTTTGGTAGTTAAAGAACTCTATAGTTTTCTATTCCACTTTAATCATCAACTCCAAGCTCACCACATTAATATTCTAAGTTAATGAAAAGTTGTACTTTACACTATTAATAAACTCTCATCATTAAATCAAAGATTAGGCACAGATTCTATTTTAAAGTACTAAAAGTTGGATGAAATTAAAAATAGAAAAATGTAAATTACACAAAAGCTATTTGAATTGCCACTTTGGCAATGAGATGTGACCAGCAATACAAAGAGAAAATCACACATTTTCAATTTCAGTATAGTTATAATGAAAAATAGTGCTGAAATTAAGACTTAAAAATACTAGATAAATGGTCTTGCCAAGAATAAACATTTAAATGAGATGACATTGTGTTTACTCATTCTAGAATATCACTGATAAGCAACCTTTGACTTTCCTGAGTATACTGTTTCTTTAAACACTTTGAGAACTTAGGAGTAAAATCAAAGATTGTATACAGGCTAATAAAATATTAACTAGTTGTTATGTGGCTAAGTTGAGAACAAATACAATTCCAAATCAGTTGGTTTTACTGACAAAAGACAAACAGGTTATTACTAAAGCAGAGGCATATGTACTTTATGGAATGTTTTCTTAGAATTTAAGTTTCTTGAAAAAGAAAAATTTAAATAATATTTTGAAAATGTGTGATTGAGAGTCAAACACTACAAGTATATAAGAAGAAAGGTAAAATGTGCTTAAGTAATGACATATTAGTTGAGACAGAATTAGTGATATGATCTTTGAAAAATAAGAATGTGAATACTTTAAAGAATTGGACAAAGCCATTTTTGTTTTTGATTAGAAGTTGTAATCTTATGAAAGAGGCAATTAAGGGGAAGTAGATGCCTTGACAGAATCAAACTACCACTTCAGGAAAATTATTCTTGATATTTATTGTGTATTTGGGAAGGAGAAAATGGTAAAAATATGATAATTATGCATCAGGTAACTAAAACATCAGTATAAAAAATTAAGTACCATTAGGATACCCACCATAATATAATGTAATATAATATAATAAAATCATGATTATCAATTTAAATAAATGAGGTGAATAGATAAGATATATAGATCTTTTGTGGGAAACATGAAATAAATAGGGTTAAAGGTAGCAAAATGCAGAGAGGTAAATACTTCCAGGGTACCATGTCTCATATTCATTAAAGAAATAAGTACACTTCTCTTGTAATCAGAGACATTATCATGATGGAGTAGAAACCTTGTGCCAATTTTAAAGGCTGAAATTTCAGTTGTCTTTAAATGGTTATATCTGTTCATAAAAGGTAGTTATATTAAGAGAAAATAAAGAAGAAATTATATTATCCCAAAATAAAGCTAATTCAAATATGAGATAAATGAATAGTTACATTCTCCTAGTCCTTTATGAATCATGAAAATTTCCAGTTTCCGTTGGAATGCCTAGCCTTGTCTTCTAGTCCAGTTACTGAGCATTCATAGGAAAGCTATTAAGATGACACCTGCCCATTTACAGCTGCCTCAGAAGATGGTAGGGAATCTGTGCTTCTGCAGTCTACCTGGTAGCACAGAGCAGATGATCATAAACATTTTCTTTGAGAAAAAGATGTAGTAACTAAAGGCAGAAATATTTTCTGTGGAATATTTCATATGATCTTCTCTTCTTGAAAATTACTATGTCCATTTGTAAATTGCAAAGCCTTATAGATAATTCACCTACAAATTAGTAGAGTTTTAGAGCTTCTCCATTGGACTCAAGGAGAAGAAACACTCTTAGTATATACTCTTTATAATATAAATGACAGACAGATCCCTAGTCAAGTTCTTACTTTAGTAAAATAGAGTAAATGTAATTCTGTAAAGGCCTAAACCATGTCACCCACAAATACTGTTTACATAGATGTTTAAACCAAATATTGAAATGAAAAGATTTTTTTACATGCTTTCTTCATATAGATGTTGAAAAATGTAGCATTAATAAGTAGTAAGTTGACAAATTTTGAAGCTTACTAGTCTCTTCATCTATTTCCATCAGAAATACAACAAATAAAAATTTGATTTTGGGATGAAAAATTACATAAAATGATAATTATTTATTTTATATATATATATATATATATATATATATATATATACCAAATTGTAAAATAAAATTAAACTGAATTGGAAAAAGTAAAAAGATTGTTAAAAGTTAAATTATATATTTTAAATTGTATAAGCGTTACTGAAAGTAGCTTTATTTTTAAACCTGATAAGCATGTAAAATGAATGCATCTTTTGTCTTGTATTTTTTTTTGAATGGTCAGTAATAGTGGATAGACATTTCTGAGATAAAAAATAAAGAGGAAATATGGTTTTGTTGCAATAGCCTCTTTTACTTGGCTTAGCTGTTTTAAAATACATTGAATTTTAGAACTTCTTCATTACTTAGGCTGAGTAAACTTTAATTTACATTAGCTTCATGTTCTTGTAGGAGAGTGGGTTATTTGTGACCAAGGAATCCATTTATTACTGGTTCTACCATTGATTTACCGTGTGTCCCTGAGCAAGGCAATTAACTTCTTTCTGACTCTGTTTCTTAATTTATATGGTACAGGTGACACTATTATGCAGAAATGGTGAAATAAATTTTAAATTTCCAATGAAGAGGAAACTAAGGGGCACAGAGGGTACAGTGTGATAGAAATCTGGTCATCTGTTTTTAAATGCCAACTTTTAAAGTCTGTGGTAGCTGCATAACCTAGCCGGATGCTTCAGTCTATAATGGTTGATAGCAAGCACCAGAGAATTTAAATCGAGTAATATGTCTAATTCTTATTTTCTAACAAGGAAGGAATTCCATTTACTTATAATGACAGTCATGTCTCATGAACATTAGCTGGCTTCCACAGAGTAGAAAGAATACAATATAATGCCAATCAGAGCAGAAAATAGGTTAGAAATAATTTGTTCTTTTTGTGTCATAGAAAGCTATGAAAAAAGCAAAGCTGCTGGTCTTCAGCTTTATAAGGTTCACATTAGATGTGATTTGATGTTTATTTTGAATAAATGTGTCTTCTTCAGAACCTTTCAAATGCCTGAAATTATAACATTAGAAAATTATTTTTGGTGTACATTTTATCTAATAGCTTAACCTGTGGAACATATTTACAAACTGTTTAAAACATCTATGTGTGATTATATGGAATTAAATTCTAATTAATTTAAAATTAATGTATTTAAAATATATATATTGAAAATCATATTATTTTATACCCAACCATAAAAGTTGTCTATTCATCAATTAATCTAAATCATTTATTTATTCCAAAATACAATGTGCTAGGTACTATTCTACATAGGTGGGGGGAAAAAGCCCCACAAGGTCTTTGCTTAAATGAATTTATTTTCTAGAAGATTACACATCATAATAAGTTAAATATAAATATTAATACCCATATTTATGAAATAAATTTCTGTAATCATTGAAATGTGTCGAGTATTTAAAGAAAAATGCAGGATTCAGAGGCAGAGAATGTCTGCCCAGGCACCTTAGGTACACTAGAGAGGGAACATCAAATAGAAGACATATTTGTCTCGATGAATGAAGGATCAGGAGTTAGTGAGAGGAGCAATGGACAAAGAGAGTCATATTAGAAATAAGACAATGAGCAAAGGCCTGAGATGAACAAAAGTTGAGTGAGTATGATGAACTCAAGGAGATCACAATGTTAAAAAGAAAGAAAGATACTCAAATCAATGTGGAGAGGTAGAAAGAATTGAGGGGTAGATGAGATGATACCCTAAAAGGCTCTGTAGGTTGAAATAGGGACAACAAAAGGTAGTTGCAGAAGGGTAAAAGATTCCAGGCAGTAGTTTCACATGACTAGCAAAAAGAAAACTTGAAATAACTGCCTAAGCTAGGGGCCAATAAGACCCTGAAAAACATGATGTGAGCCACACTGGCTAATAGGCCCAACATGGCACTGCATTTGACCTGGGTTTCACGTAGTACCTCATTAGAGACTCGGTAAAATATAAAGCCACATATCTACCAATGCCATGACAGTTCCAGGAACACCTATATTTAGTATAAAAATGGGTAGCACCACAGGTCTGAAAAATCTTCACCTTTTTCCAGAAATCTTCATGACTATTCCACCCTTTGTTTAAAGAATTCCATAAAGATATAAATATAGAAACCCCAAGCCCCATTGCATGATTCTCTTGATTACACATTCCTTTTTCTTGAGCGTGTACTTTTGCTCTGCAATAAATCTTCGTACTTTCACTATTTTTTCCCTTGTCCTTGAATTCCTTCTCAAGGTGATGTCAAGAGCCTGGACACTGGCTGGGTCAAGGTCCCACCTGTATTTGGGGACCTCTCTTTGCCCAATGGTGTCAGGTTTGAATCTTTATTACAAAAAATTATAGATGAATATATTTATAAAAAGAACTTTTTATAATCTTTAGTTAAATACAGTGATCTAACTTAAAAATATATGCACTTAAAAACATAAATAACTTCACATAAGTATTAGAAATGAAGGAGTTGAATTACGTGTGATTCATTTCTTCCCTATTTACCAGGAATACGTTTTAGCAAGAAGGGAGAGAAGGCAGGGTATGGTGGCTCACGCTTATAATACCCAAACTTTTGGAGGTGAAAGCAGGTGGATTGCTTGAGCTCAGAGTTTCAAGACCAGTCCGGGCAGCACGGTGAAACCTCGTCTCTACCAAAAATACTAAAGTTAGCCAGGCAAATAATGTGTGCCTGTGTTCTCAGCTGTTTGGGAGGCTGAGGTTGAAGGATCATTAGAGCCTAGGAAGTGGAGGCTATAGTAAGCTGCACTCCAGCAGCCTGGTTGGCAGTGTTAGACTATGTCAAAAAAAAAAAAGAAGACTTGAAGACAGGTGACTCATTCACTTATTCATGTAATTTCCTTGTCAACATAGTTACTGAAACTATTTGTAGATAGACTACATTTTCCATCAGAAAACTTCATATTTATAAAATATTCTTAACAGGATGTTTCTACTTAGGAATACTTAAGATTGCTTTAATACAATAATTCAGAATCTGTAGGTATATGGGACAAGTTTTCCAGAAAGTGTCAGAGAAACTCTGGTTAATAACAACAAATAAACCGAGTGTATTTTTTTTTTTAATCTCTCCATTGCCCATATCTATTCACGCCTATAATCCCAGCACTTTGCGGAAACAGAGGCAGGTGAATCACTTGAGGTCAGGAGTTTGAGACCAGCCTGGCAGCACAGTGAAACCTCGGCTCACCTAAAGAATATGAAAATTAGCTGGGCGTGATTGTGTGCACCTATAATTCCAGCTACTTTCAAGGCTGAGACAGGGGAATCACTTGAACCTGGGAGGTGGAAGTTGCAGTGAGTCAAGATCATGCCACTGCACTCCAGCCTGGGCAACAATAGCAAAACTCGGTCTCAAAAAATAAAATAGAATAAAATAAAATATAAAATAAAATAATAACAAATAAAATGTTTTATAGATGAACCATTTCCATACCATATGGGGCAAGCTCACACAATTTTACTTCTGTTGTTCTGGTCCAAAGAGCAAATGCCTAAACGACTGTCTGAGAAGAAAAGATGTAGAAAGCTGTCCTTGAGATTCCAACCAGCCTTTTTTTTTCTGGTCTCTCCATTGCCCATATCCTTGAAATTGTTAGTGAAGCAAGATCTCTATTTTGTAAAAATCTTATCAGATAATCCACTGGTGGTCTTACTAGTTTTTTTCTCGTAATTAATTATAACAAGCACTTTTTCACACTAGCTGGGGAAAATAGACTATTTTGTATTTTTTAAAATCTTCTTACAAAAATATGGGTATGTTTAAAATAAAAAGGTGAATGTATAAGTTGAAGACATTTAAATATGATTGTTGATTGGCTGGCATCCTGGAGTACAAATTTGTGGGGTCTACATTCAAGAAACTTTAGCATTTTATGTACGAAATTGATTTGACCAGTTAAATAAGTCATTTTTGATGTGTGAGATTAGTATATTAATCTTCCATTTGGCCACTATCCCTTCAACTTAAAGGATCAAGAGAGCAAACTAAAAAGCAGCTAAGAGGTTCTTAAAAATGCAGGTACAGATTCTAGTGTTCTTTGGGCGCACGCTCACTGAATTCAAATCCACTTTAATTGTGATTTTCCTTGATATAATTCTATTATTTCTTTGACATTATTTTATAACTCAAATTAAATTTGTAATAGAGATGCTCTTAAATTTGTCCTTGAAATATACAATCACTTTTCAAGAATTTAAAAATACTTAAGAAAAATAAGCTATGGCTATAGGAAACTGAGGACTACTTTAGACTACTTAAGAATCTGTTTGCAGGAATATTATCATTTTCAGCAAAACTTATTGCTAGATATTATAATATTTTCATATTATTAAAACCGGCTAAATCTTAATAATTTTTCTACTCAAAATATATTAAACTATTTTTAGTGAAAGTTTATAATAGTATTAAAGCCGTGTGGAATACTGTTGATGTAAGAATCGTACTATCTTTTGAAATTCTGAATCCAATGTAAAAACACAAATACTTGAAAAATTACATCAATAAATGTAATATTTAAATCAACCTTTAAGTACTTAAAATGAAACATACCCATATTGAGATAATATTTTAAATTTAGGCAATCTAAACTGATTTTTAAAGACATATTCCAATATTCAGTCAAATTAGTAGCATTTAAAGTATTAGTAACGTTAATAGTTCCTCAATATATAGCAAATAGTTACAAGTTACATCCAGAAGATGTTAGATTATTTTTTGAAACTGATTTGTATTGCAGCTCATTATAAACAAGGCCAGCTATGCAATACATTTATAGAATGAGTTCTCTAATCCTGACATTTAGGAGGCACATCTCTGTTAAATAGAATTACTTTTGACTCATATCTGAAGACTTGCACAAATAATTAAGCCACATACACACAAAAATAATGTGTAGACCTAAATTCTCGTAACATGTGCTGTAGCTTATTTAAGTATGAAAGCATAGCTCAGTGAAAGCTATTTGGAATCCTATTAGTCAGTGGTGTAACTCTCCAACCATGTTAAAAGAAAATAGCAATTCCTCCGGAAATCAGCATGTGTTGTGTTTACAACTATATCTGCTCCCATGTGACCATGACATTTAATGAATGTCCTTCATCTCTGCCTTTGAGGGAAAGAGCTTTCACATACTCCTGCCACAGTCTCAAAAAGATGCATTTTAACTATTTCCATTTTTGGTTAGACACAGTTATTTGTCCAGAGTGTCATTTTGGAATATGGGATAATCTTTGTTTGTTCTATAAAAGGGTTTGGAATTGTAATTTCTGAGTTTCTTGATATGCATAATTAACTCATTTGAAACCTGGATGATGGTTTGCTGAGGTTTAATTAGGCAGACTTACTTATTATGAGACCTAGTTTTAGGATTTCAGTGACAAAATCATTTGAGACAGGTTGAGAATTTCTCTAGCTCATGTTGGCTCACGTTGATTTCTTCAGGGACAGATACGCAGGCAGGTAACATTGTAGCAGAGCAGAGGTTGCAATCCCAACCTCAGGACCGAGAGGGAATTTTGTTCTATCTTACCGCATATACCTATAAACCTTTCAGGGATACCCTGTACAATCATGTATAAAATTCTTACCAGAGCTAAATTTAGATTTAAAAAACATAAGACAAGAAGAGAAAAAAAAAACAATAAACCCAAGAGTGTGAATTGGAGTTTTAAGGATGAGATAATAGGAAATCATACTTGAAATTACTTGATAATTGACTTTTTCTTACATGGGACTTTTTTTGTTACAATTACTATTAAAATCATAATATGGCCTAGATAAAACAGTTTATCTCTGTGAGGTACTAGAAGTACACGATCTTCATTTCCTCTTTTGTCTATTCGTATTACTTATAAAAGAACAAAAACAGTATACCTCATTTCAGCTTTAAAACAGAAATAATAAAAAAATAATAATAAATACTTCTTATCCAATGATAGGAATTATGAGAATGCAGGATGTTAATATCATTGTTTATTTTCTTTAATCGATTTAACATCTATAAGGAGATTTGGACTAGCTGTATGCCTGAGAATCCTCCCTTACAATTTACCTTGTCCAAAATCTAAAACGGTGGCAATGTATTATTTTATGTGAGACCATTTTAAAGTGACTGCTGGCCCCAGCTCTGGATTTGGGGTTTACATTTCTCTCCCACACAGAGAAAAGTTTAGTCCAGAGTCTGGGTGATGCCTATGGTTCCATTAGAAAAAAATAAACACCAGTTCTTCACAATACTTCAAAAATGTATTACACAAAACAATTTTCCACTACCCATGAAGATGAAAAATTATTTTTACAATATGTATGTCATTACTAAAATAAAATGAGAAGTCCAAAATTAGATTTTAAAATTTACAAAACATCTCTTTAAAAAGTAAAATTGCAGGCCGGGTGTGGTGGCTTAGGCCTGTAATCCCAGCTACTCAGGAGGTTGACGGAGGAGAATGGTTTGAACGCGGGTGGCAGAGGTTGCGGTGAGCCGAGATCACACCGTTGCACTCCAGCCTGGGCAACAAGAGCAAAACTCTGTCTCAAAAAATAATAAATAAATAAAGTTAAATAAAAAGTAAAATTTTATGTGTGTGTGTGTGTGCACACGCAAATGTGTGTGTTTGTAAACAACTGGGGAATCTTAATAAAGTTCTGACAAAAAAAGTGAGAAAAAATGTTTTAGGATTAAAAATGATCTAATTTTAAAATTTAGAAATAGCCCATTTATTTTTGTGAAGTAAAAACTGAATATATGCATTTATAAATATGTTGAAGATCACATTGATTATTAAGCTCATGGTTAATAGAACTTATTGAAAACTGGATATCAGGTGCTCTTTGGGGTCCTTTGCCTATGTAGAGTTGTTTGAGTTGATAATAGCTCTGTAAGTTAAGTATTATATTTGTCATAATTTTTTAGATTAAGAATTTTCAAGACATAGAGGTGGGATGTTTTCTCTAAGAGTGCAGACTGTGAGGGATGGAACTAATTCTTTAGGCTAATGACTTACTAACAAAAGCTATGACATATGTTACATGCATTTGAATAGAATAATTGTATAAAATAGTCATAATATAACATTTTGAAAAAATGCATTATACTAAAATATTAAGTGAGGAATATATAACATATTTATTTAAATATGAAAGCAAGGTTAAATATGAGAAAAACAATAGGGTCTATAGAAGTTGATATGATTTTCTATGCGGTTTTTAAACTGTAAGTAACAAATCTCTTTTGTTGTAGGTAATATTTTTTCACTCTTGTTTTGCAACAGATAATTAAGTTAAAATCGTGCCTGGAGGCAGGGACTCAGAATTATTCTCTTCATGGAACAACTCACCTCCAGATAAAAATAAAATCTATTTTTGAAGATAAAAGATTAACAAGTGGGTTTTTTTTTTTTTTTTACAAAATAACTGAGTCAATAATTATTTAGTTAAACATGTCCTTCATTAACTGAGATAAAGAAAACCTAGCATTAAACCCAGACCTGGTTAAATGTTTAATTATTGGGGGGAAAATATGGACATGGTATATTAGTCTGCTAAGGCTGACATAACAAGGTACCACAGACTGGGTGGTAGAACAATAGAATTGTACTTTTTCACAGTCCTGAAAACTAGAATTCCTAGAGCAGGGTGTTGGCAAAATTGTTTTCTTTTTTTATTTTCTTTCTTTCCTTTTTTTTTTTTTTTTTTTTTGAGATGGAGTTTTGCTCTTGTCGCCCAGGCTGGAGTGCAGTGGCGCATTTTTGGCTCACTGCAACCTCCATCTCCTGGGTTCAAGCGAATCTCCTGCCTCAGTCATCCGAGTAGCTGAGATTACAGGCTTGCACCACCACGCCAAGCTAATTTTGCACTTTTAGCAGAGAAGGGGTTTTACCCTGTTGGCCTGGCTGATGCTGGTCTTGAACTCCTAACCCCAGGTGATCTGCTCACCTCCACCTCCCAACGTGCTGGAATTACAGGCATGAGCCACCAAGCCCAGCCCAAAGTTGGTTTCTTAAAACGCTTTTCTCCTATCTTTAAAATGGCTGTCTTCACCTGGTTATCTTTTCATGGTCTTTCCTCTGTGTGTATCCTAATTTTCACTATTCTACGTACTTCAGTCATACTGAGATAAGGCTTACCTTAATAACCTCATTTAACTTTAATTCCTTGCTTAAAACCCTATTTTAAAACTAATCACATTCTGAAATACTGAGGGTTAACACAACAGCATATGAATTTTGAGGGGACACAATTTAACCCATAATTGATAGAACAGGTAAGTTTGGAATATGAATAGTAACCATGGCTTTTATGTTTTCTCAACTGAAAAAACAAAGATTAGACCTACTGAGGACCATTCATTTCTTTGTGAATATATGTGAAAAATATGTAACGTGTATACTAAAGAGAGAAAACTATATTAGGTGAGTAATAAACAGGTTTTCAGTATTTCTCTCTCTTGGAGAATAAGAGAAATGTTGAAAGGCTTCTTTGTATGGCAGCTGGGATAACAGAAAACAGCAAGGGCTAACCTCTGGTCAGACCCCAAATGATTTTCATGCCGGTGTGTTTATGTCACACCTAGTCAAGCTAGAATAAGCAATTAGAGACATGGCCAAGATATGCTAGACAGAGTAATGAACCTTTAAAAATCTGCATGCCTCTAATCCAGGATCCTATGATTATATTATGTTATATGGCAAAGGGGAAGTAAGGTTGCTAATCAGCTCACCTTAAGATATGGAAGTTATTCCGGATTATTCAAATAAGTTCACTATCTAGCAAGGGTCCTTAAAAGAGCGTACATTGGAGTGGTGCTGCATGAGGCTCCCTTGGCTATTGCTGGCTTAGGAGGTGAAAAGAGGCCACTAACCAAGGAATCAAGGCCAACTCTAGAAGCTGGACAGGGAAAGGAAATGGATTCTCCCCTAAAGCCTTCAGAATTAATGCAGCTGTGTGAACATTTTGATTTTAGCCCAGTGATACCTATTTTAAACTTCTGACTTGCAAAACTCTAAGATAATATACTTGTTAATGTAAGCCAAAAAATGTGTGGTGATTTGTTACAGTAACAATAGGAAACTAATACAGCAGAATATCAAAATGCATCAATAAAACAAACTCTGTTCCTGACAGATGGAAAGAAAATAATTTATACTTACACGAGAGACACGTTCAAAGGGGAAATTAGCCAAAGGTAGAGGCTTTACTCTTGTCCAAGGCAGACTGAATATGAACAAGCTACCTCTGTCCTATCCACCTTAAAAGACCAAAAATCTTTATATAGTTGAGGAAAAAAAAGACCCTAGAAGTTAAACAAACAAAAACTTGAAGTCAGTAGGTTCTTCTCTGAATGAATGCAAATGCTAATTGAAAATACCAAATGAGGCGAGGCACTGTGGCTCATGCCTGTAATCCCAGCACTTTGGGAGGCGAGGTGGGTGGATCACCTGAGGTTGGGAGTTTGAGGGCAGCCTGACCAACATGTAGAAACCCCATCTCTAATAAAAATACAAAATTAGCCAGGTGTGGTGGCATATGCCTATAATCCCAGCTACTTGGGAGGCTGAGGCAGGAGAATCACTTGAACATGGTAGGTGGAGGTTGCAGAGAGCCTAGATCGCACCATTGCAGTACATCCGGGGCAACAAAAGCAAACCTCTGTTTCAAAAAAAAAAAAAAAAAAACGAAAATACACAATGAAAATATCTAGTTTCATCTCAGGAGTTAAAGTTTAGATGAAAATATAGGTAGCCAAGTCCTAGCCAGAATTCAAGTTTGTATACATATATGTATAATATATTTTTAGTTATGTTATCATAACTAATATTAACAATATGTTGATAATATTATATCATTATCAATTAATGATTATGGTAATAATTAACCAGATCAATAATAATATATATTATTGGTGATCATATTGATAATGTAATAGCAATTATAGTATATTAGTTATTGGTATTGCAGGAGCAAGAAAGCATTTAATTTTTTGTTGACCTCTTTAGGTTTTGGCAAAAAATTGCCTCCACAATAAAAAATTTATGTTCAAAGAGTGCATTCTAAAAAATATCTTTGCTTTTCTTCTCTATGGAGGTTGTGCACTTGCTATAAATTCAAAATGGCATGGGGGTTATAAAAGGCCAAAGATAAATCCCACTGGACATTTCTGGTAAATGGTCAATAGATTTTATAAATTAGACAAGGGACACTTCCACTTCCATTTCTCATAAACTCAGAAGAACTGAGTTTATCATCTCTTGGAAATTTAAAAACAAAACTGGGCAAAATATGTAGCACAATAGTTCTCAAGATAGAGGACATCAGGCAACAATTACCCTAGCAGATAGTGTTAAAAAATTTTCCAGGTACCTGCACAAAGAAAGGGAATCAGACAGAGCTCAGAAGTTTCCTTGATGTGAAGACACGAGGACTGGTGCCCAAGAAAACTAATGACTCTATCCAGAGTCCACAGGACAGAGGAACAGAAATAGAAAGCTGCATGGAGAAAGGGAGTTCTAAAGATTTGTAGATGGCCCCGTGCAAGTCTTAAACTGATTTCTAATAGAGGTATACAAGTAAAGAACAATACATTGTTCTGAGAAAGGAATCATACCAAAAATTAGAGGGAATAAACCCAGAAGCACATACAGTAATTGGATATTCTTGTCCTTGTCAGCTGCACTGGAAACCCTCGTATTCATAAGACATAAACAGGTTAGAACAGGTCTTGTCTCAGCCTGTTGTTAAGCCATAGAGTAAATATTACTCTAATCCCACATCAAAAAGCTTAAAACCAAGACCCGAAAAGACCAAATTATTTTTAAGAAACTCAATAATAGAAGAAACCAAGTTTCAAGAATATTTGAAGGAGCCAGGGATGGCTCACGCCTGTAATCCCAGCACTTTGGGAAGCCAAGGCAGGTGGATGACCTGAGGTCAGGAGTTAAGAGAACAGCCTGGCCAACATGGTGAAACCCCGTCTCTACCAAAAATATGAAATTAGCAGGATGCAGTGATGCGTGCCTATAATCCCAGCTACTCCAGAGGCTGAGGCAGGAGAATACCTTGAACCTGGGAGGTGGAGGCTGCAATGAGCCAATATCACATCACTGCACTCCAGCCAGGGAAACAGAGTGACAGTCCTTTGTCTATCTATCTATCTATCTATCTATCTATCTATCTATCTATCTATACACACATATATTGGTATAGGTATATATATGTGTGTGTATATTTATATATGTGTGTGTGAATATATATACATATATATGTTTGTGTGTGTGAATATATATACATATATATATTCACATGTATATATATTCACACACACATATATATATTTGAAGGAATTTGAAAATATGCAGCATCCAACACAGTAAGATTTGCAATATCTGGCATCTGAGAAATAATAACCAAGTATGCAAAGTAGAAGGAAAATAGGACTTATAAGAAGAAGAAAAAAAACAATTCACTCAACTGTCCCAAATATAGCCTAGATAATATAAGTAGAAAATACATAAAAATGGTTTTATATCTATGTTCCATATGTTGTAGAAGCTAGAGAAAAGATTGAGAATGTTAAATATAGACTAAATATTTTTAGAAGGTTGAGATTGAACTTCTAATGTGAAAGCTACAATTTCTGTTATGAGACAATACAGTGGCTAGGATTAATAACAGATGAGACATTGCAGAAGAAATTATTAGTTTATTTGAAGATATGGAAATAGAAAGCAGTAGTAATAGAAAGATGGAGGTTGATTTCATGCAGAAAACAACTTGAAGATATGAACCCCCCAAATCTGAGACAAGTCTTGCTTAATTTAGAAAGTTTATTTTGCTGCGGCTGAAGATGGGTGCCTGTGATGCAGCCTCAGGGGGTCCTGACAACATGTGCCCAAGATGGTAGGGACATGGCTTGGTTTTATATATTTTAGGGAGACATGAGACATCAATCAGTATGTGTAAGATGTACATTGGTTCAGTCTGGAAAGGTGGGTCCACTCAAGTCAAAAGCAGGACAACTCAAAGCGGGGAGGGGGCTTCTAGGTCATAGGTAGATAAGAGACAAATGGTTGTATTCTTCTGAGCTTCTGCTTAGCCTCTCCAAATAAGGCAAGCAAATGTGCATTTATTTCAGTGAGGAGAGGGGTGACTAAATAGAATGGAAGGTGGGTTTGCCAAAAGCAGGTCCCAGCTTGAGTGATTTTGGGGCCCCAAGATTGATTTTCCCTTCACAAAGAAATAATGGTGAAACTATTTCAAATTTGATAAAATTCATAAAAACAAAGAGACAACATGTTCTATCAATCTAATGCACACAACATATGAATATGAAGAATCATTGCACTTTTTAAAATAAAAGGTAAATAGAAAATCTAAAATGTAGGCAGAGAAAAAAGGACACATTAAGTGTACATTAATAAAGATAAAATATCAGTCAAGATTCTCCTTGGGAACAATGCAAGCAAGAAGACAGTAGACCAGCATCACTGAGTAACTGACATGCGCGCACACACACACACACACACACACACACACACACACACACAAATCATGTCAATATAGAATTTTATAACCAGCTAAAATACATTTCAAAAACAAAGGCCAAATAAATACATACCTACAAAAATGGAAATATTTCCACTCTTAACTATGCAAAAAGAATTCCTTAGGCAGCAGGAAAATGATGTTAATTGGACATGTGGAGCTACACAAGTGAATGAAGAGCTCTAGAGATAGTAACTAAATAGATAAATATAATTTTTCTTAGGTAAATATCTATAGAAGATTATTAATTTTTAAAAGCAGAAGCAATAACAGTATCTTATGTGGTGATAAAGACTTAGCCGTAAAATACAAAACTCCTTACCGGGGATAAATGATTATACTGTAGTATGCACAGTATAATAAGAACTTTGTACTGTATGAATGTTCTTACATTGTGCTACATGCGAAGTCATATAAAACCACTTGAAGGTAGACTGTGATGAGATTAAGGATGTATATTATAAAAGTCAAAACGAGGTTTCTCAACCTTGACACTATAGACATTTTGGGATGGAAATTTCTATGTTGTGGACTGTCCTCTTCATAGTAGGATATTTAGCATGATTCTTTGAGTTCACCCACTAGTCACACATCTCAATGGATCTCAGGTATTGCCAAAAGACCCCTGGGGTTGGGGGAGAAATTGAGCAGCAGAGAGAATTACAGGCCTAAATCAATTAATATTATATCACAATAAAAAGTCATAATACCTAATGTCAACAAAGGACATAACATAGAATTATAAAAATACTAAGTTAAACCAGAACTCGGCAGAAAAATAGGGGAAAGGGAAAACATATAGAGTCAGCATGAGTAACAAACAAAGAGCTCGATGGTGGATTTAAAGACAACCATATCAATAGTCACAAAATATAATTAAATAAAACTAAAATATAATCACACTAAGTAATTCAATGTAAAAGCTGGGATTGTCAGATCTGGATAAAGAAAGCAATTATATGCTTCTTTCAAGTGATGTCCTTTAAATATAAGATGCAAATACTTAAACATTTAAATGATAGAAGCATTTTATTATGCTACTAGTAATAAAAGTATTGAAATGTCCATATATATATCAAATAAGATTTTGAGCACAGATTATTACAAAGTATAAGAATGATCATTTTATAATAATTTAGGAATTAATCAGAAGAACATACAAATTTAAATATTTATGTACCCAATAATAGTTCTTCAAAGCACATGAAGCAAAATAGAACTTAAGGAACAAAAAGGCAAATCAACAATTACTGATGGAGACATCAACACCTTTTTCAATAATCATCAGTAAAAGTGAAAAGAAAACCAGTAAGAATGTAGAAGACTTAAACTACACTTTAAAACATTTGACCTAATTATTATTTGTAAAATATACCATTCAACTAGAACAGAACACATATTCTTTCCAACAGAAAAGGAAGAAATCATCATTGATCATACAGGTAGATTTATGTTCATGTAGAGAAGTGGTAAAATTCACCACTACCCAAATTCTATTTATTAGAGCCTGAGAATCACAAGGTTATCTGCAACTCTTCCAAGTATCTGCAGAGAATATGATTGAAAATGATAAAATAGATGGAAAAACTTAGGAAATTATTGAATACATTGCATAGTAAAATGAGTTATTCGTACATAAGGGCCACACACCAAGCAACTGTGCTGCTGAAGCTCCAAACTGAGTTCTTCTATCACAGGACAGATAACTTGGAATACCTTAAGTGTGATAATTTTTATCTCTTGGTCACTGTATGTGCTGTCACCTTTCAACAAAGGAATGATTGTATGGGTGTTCCTACATATCTGTGTAGTGATAGGGGAACTCAATTCACTGGATAATTATTCATGAACTCTATAATGTTTTGATTTTAGATTTGAAAGAATAATGCAGAAATAATGAATTTCTAGTGCATAACTCTTCATTTGAAGGAAATAATTTTGCCTATGTTTATCAACTGGGTCACCAAAGAAAGCTCAACATAAACCCATCACTAAAAAAATTTATCTTCAGGTTGGACCAAGCCAATTTTGTCCTTAGGCACTACTGATTAACAGTTGCTAAATACTTATAGAATTTAGGCAAATCTATGACTTTGACTGTTATTTTTAGAGAAAGTAAAACAAATGTATTACAGGGTCTGGTACAAAGAACAATTAATCTCTCTGTTTCTATTAAGTTGGCCAATATCCAGCGTTAAGAGGATGTTGAGAAAATTTGATAAATAGATGCAACAATCTGGATTCTACTTTTAAAATATGTTCAAGGAACCTTTTGCCCATAGGCAAATTATAGGACTACAGCTAATTTTTGTATTTTATTGCATTATTTTTCATGTAGGTATATTAATGTATAAGTGCTCTATAATTTGATCACATACATATATGGAAAAATGTTCTGGAATATGTTAAATAGGGTATTTTAAATGTGGTATTTCCACATTGAAAGATGATTTCTACCTATCTGATTTTTAGAAAGTGTGCTATAAGAATAGATGAGTAGTCTAATGATAATGCTTCCATTGCAACAGTTAGACTTTGAGAGATGTGAACGTATTAAGAATTGCTAAAGATTTCTACTACTAGGGCCTCATTATTTCAAGGAATTAGCTGTTCAAAAAAAGGGTTTGATATAGATATAGGAAGCTATTTTATTTTTTACCTAAACCTATACATTACCACTTTTGTGGTTTCAGGGTGAGACCAGAAATCTTTGTGTATTAGTTATTCTTACAGAGGCATGGATTTCATGTATATTTAATAGTGATCCTCTTGTTTCTTAGCAAATGTAGGCTAGTAATTCTTTTAGTTGCTCTTCTTATATATCACAAGGAATGCCTGTTCATAATTTCACAATCCATAGATAATAGATGTTCTCTTTTTTAAAAAAAAAATTGGAGGCCAGTTATTTTATTTGGGGAGTCAGAATTTTGTTATGACCCTCAGCTTGTTTAATTTTTAATGCTCTTTGAAAATGTTCAGCCATATGTTTAAAATGTCAATTCCCCATTCTACATTTTTTCCCTATCAAGGGGCCATTTCAGGTCAGAGCTCCTGTTCCAAAATGAGGAGAAGCTTTACTTTCTTTCAGGCACTGAGTTTCACTCAGAATAGTTTTTAAATTTTTTCTAAAATCTTTTTAAAGTCATTTATTAATTCTTTTTTATTACATTTACAAGTTGAAATCTTTGCTCTATTTATTCTTAATGGAAAGAATTCTGAAATAGTTTTATATAGCACATACCATACTATTCAATAGATTTGTTTGAATTATGAAGAACTATGTGTGATTAAATTTTCTGTTGGGTTTTTTTTTTCACTCTAGTGCTTTTAAACACATTCCTCTCTAAGGTGCTAACAATTAAGTGAAGTATTTGATTAAATAAGCATTTAACAAAATCCTTAATTCAGAAACAAATTTCTGTCTATCTTTCTGGAGTTCAAAATAATCTTTAATTATTGAACTTGACTTGGCTGTAGACCAGGGCTTAAATTCAACATATATAGATCTAACATTTGGTTCAGCAAGCTTAGTGGAATATGTGCATTAAGTCTGTTCTTTTCTTTGGAGGCTAGGGGAAAGACTAATGAAAGGATAGCTCATTTACAGAGACCAGAAGAAGGGGTAGTAAAAAACAGAAAAAATTAGAGGTAGAAATGAAAAGACAGGGAGAAAGGTATAGTTTAAGAAATATGTGTTTCATATGGTTTGAGTAAGTGTGACATTTTTTTTACCTTCGTTGGAAAGTCTTTAACATAACCTAACACTAGAGTTTATTGAACAGAGGAAATCTTCATTTTATATAGTAAGGATGTAAATCAAAACACTGACTACAGCTTATTTGTATTTATTCGCCTTCTTTTTAGAGGGTTTAAGAAATGTTTTTATGACATGCAACTCTGTCAAACTTGTTACTCTGTGTATTTTTAAGTAAATAAAATTATAACGTTTATATCATGGTAAGTGAAGAATTTAGACTTTTATTAGGAGCTTATGTAAAGAATAGGATTTCATTTTCACTAGAAGATGGTAACATCCTTGTAGATGAAGCTGTAACACACATGGAGAAAGCTGCTAATGTCAAACCTTGTATGCTTGTAAAAGAAGTCTCCGTTATCTAACTAAGAAGAGGCAAATAGTGATTTTAGAATTAAAATCTCAATTAACATTAATCTAACAATATTAAATAACAAAAATGACTTTTTTGTGGTCAGAGAGTGTTCTAAAGGTTGGGTGGAGGACCCAAGGCAAAGTTCCACCAATTCCTTTTATATGAATTAGTCATCAGATTAACATACTTAAAATATTAGTCTTTTGGGCCATGATAAATTAGAGACTCATCAGATCTATGTCTTTACACATTCTTCATGTAATACAGTCTCACAAACTCAACAGAAAAAAAAACTAAATGCTGATTCAAACATATACAATTTTTATACAACTGGACAAATAATAAATAAGCATCGATTGTCCCAGCCACAAATAGCCTAAGAATATGTGATGACTAAATCTATTTCTTAGATGAGATTCTGTAGCAGAAAATGAAGATAACATAAAAGCTAAGAAAATTAAAGTATAAATTAATAACATATCATTATAAGTTCTCTAATTATAACAAATGTACCATGTAAAAGTTGCTAATATGTTAAGAATAGACAAAATAAATTAATAAGTTATTAATAGGTGTATACGAAAAGCCTTTGTACTATTTGTTGATTCATTTTCTCTATGAGTCAAAAAGTATTCTAAAGTAAAAAGTTTGTTACAAAAAGGAAGAATAAAAATATTAATAAAAATATAAGCAGACAAGTCAAAAATATTTACAAATAGTGCTCTTCTGAGCCTAAGATCTAAATAATTTATACAAAGGATTTGCTTATGAATTCTAAGATAACAATATAAGTTAAGGAAAGGTAATATTAACAAAATAAGTCAGTGCTCAATTTGTGTTAGAGAAAATAATCTGAAAGCAGACCTGAAGGATTACTGGGAAACTAAAGAGTTCATGGACACTTTTTCTTCCTGAGACTCCTGTGGATAACATCAAAGTGATGGCCATTTAAAAATAGTGAAATCCGTCAATTTTTAATGTTCTACTATCTAAAAAAGCAAAATGTGTTGCTTCTTGTGAAAAGAGAGCTGGGCTTGTAAGACAGTTTCTATGAGCAATGCAGAAAGTGCTGATCTTATTTAGGGTTTGAAGAAACATAAAGTTCAGGGATTGGCAGACTTTCAAAAATGAAAGCGTTTAGGAATGGTTGACCTTTAACTGTAGAAGTATGTTTAATGGAGTGTTGCTGTTGCTTATTGGCTGGCTTCCAGAAGCCTGGTTACTGAAGTGAATTGTCATTGATTTATGAAATAAGTATAAAATCAGTTCCAGTGGTTATGTTTTACCTTGGCAATGAAAAAAATTATTCTTTCCGAGAAGACTGGAATCTTGTATTATCACACCAAATAGGATACAGATATTTCATTGTTTTACATTTGTATTTGAAAACAAATCTGCTGGCTTGTATAATACTATCTGAGGCATGTTACTTCCTGAAAATTTTCTGTTTGTGCCAAAGCTCTTTCAGAGTTATAGATTCACTCAGAGGATGTAAAAACATATATATAATAGTTAATAGTGTTTCCTACTAATGTTTATTGCATTTTCTCCTATTTTAATGAAAGGTAGAAATCTTCCAAGAGTGTCTCAGATAATTATGATCCAAAACTGCAATCATGTTGCATTTACTTGCACTCTGTTATAACTATGGATCCAACAAAGCAATCAATGGAGTCTGCAAACAAACTTTATCCTTGATAATAAATGATTCTCATTATATTTAAAGACACTGTGAAGTGATAACAATACTATAACATTTTGTGTGTAGTTTCCATTTCTTGAGTTTATACTGTGTTTTAAGTTTTATGGGAACTATATATCACAATTAATCATGATAATAATCTTACAAGATAAATAGGAAATGGACTACTGAAACTAGAGGTCTTTTCTAAAAAACGGTAACTACCAAATTAGAAATACGAGGCTGGGCACAGTGACTCATGCTTGTAATCCCAGAACTTTGGGAGGCAGAGATGGGAGGATTGCTTGAGGCCAGGAGTTCAAGAACAGCTTAAGCCACATAGTGAGACCCTGTTTTTATAACAAATTCTTAAAAAATTACAAGGTGCATTCCTATAGTACCAACTACTTGAGAGTATGAGGTGGAAGAATCACTTGGGTCCAGAAGTTCAAGGTTATGGTGACCTGACTGTGCCACTGCATGACAACCTGGGTGACAGAGATAGACTCTGTCTCTAAAAACAAAACAAACATATACACACACATACATATATACACACACACAAACATATATGAGTTTTCTTTTAAGTGTTTTAACTGATGTGAAATTGTGAAACAAATCACTTTATACTTAAATGTGCTTTAACACTGTATTATAAATAACTTCCTCATTGTTTATAATAAAATGAAAAATAAAGATCAGTTAAAATTCAAGTCATCAAGCTGATAATCGATAGTTGCTAATCTGGATGATGATAGGTTACAGATACCAAATTCAAAGAAGTTTTGCATTTGGTAATGAATGGGTAATTTTTTACAGGCCAAGATTTTAACAGAGAACAATTAGGAAAGCTGGACAAAATACAAACATATTATTTTTTAAGCTTTCAGAGATATTAAAGGCAGTAAGAAATTGTGGGGCCAGTATATGGAAGAAAAAGAAAGTCAAAGAGCTTAATTTGGTCTGTAAGCCTACTTTTCCCCTAAGCCTAAAATGCCAATTAAAGAATAAAAAGGAACCACTGAGGATGAGAAAGTGATTAGAATTTTCATGTCTCTCACTTATTTGTAGTAAAACAACAGATTTATTGAAAAAATCAATGAAGCTAAATAGAAACAATAATAAATAACATTTAAAAATTATGAATTAAAACAAATCAACAAAGTCCAGCTCTAGGCTTTTGGACTTTTGGACTTTTTTTTTTTTTTTTTTTTTTGAGATGGAGTCTCTCTCTGTAGCCTAGGCTGGAGTGCAGTAGTGTGATCCCGGCTCACTGCAACCTCCACCAACTGGGTCCTGGTTCAAGCAATTCTCCTACCTCAGCCTCGCAAGTAGCTGGGATTACGGGCATGAGCCACCACACACAGCTAATTTTTGTATTTTTTCATAGAGACAGGGTTTCACCATATTGACTAGTCTGGTCTTAAACTCCTGACCTGGTGATCCACCTGCCTCAACTTCCCAAAGTGCTGAGATTACAGGTGTGAGCCACTGCGCCTGGCCTGGACTTGATCTTAATACCCATTCTCTGTGAGTAATAGAGACTTGGAAATAGACACTCCCAAAAAAATCAAAACCCAGTATCAAATTATCTTAATACTTGTGAGTTCATTATAAATATCTGTCTTTACTTCATCTGCCATTCAGCAGTGAAGGTAAATCAACTCAGGAACATATGCACAATCTAAAGCTACATGTTACTTTGAATTTTTCATTCACATTATCTGGAAAGCTATATTTTATAAGAGAACATACGATACAATAAGAATTAATTTTTAAGAAGGGAAAAAGCAAAAGAGAACAGATGCATAAGAGCTCCTAATATTGGATTGTTAGCCATGCAAGCCAGAACAACTACAATTAATGTGATAAGAAATTGAAGGACACTATAGAGAAATACAGCAGAGAACTGAGAACTAAGAGATGAAAACAAATGGACATTATGTAACTGAAAATACAAATGAATACATTAATAACTGGGTAAATGGCTTTGAGTGCGGATGAGGCACACATGAAGAGCTAATTGGTAAAATAGCATATATGTTAACTGAAAAAAAAATCAAACCCAGCACAAAGGAGACAAAATATGGAAAATATAAAAAAGAATAAAGGAGACATGCAAGATGTAATGCAACATCTAATACATTTGCTGTTTGAATTCCAGAAGGAGAGTACAAATAACAAAGCAGAAGACATGTTTGACTATAATATTGGTCAAATATAACCAATAATATTCTAAAATGAGAAACCACAATACATTTCAGTTTCAAGAACTATTATGAATCTCAAGAGAGATTCTTTTTTAAATGAAGAAAAGTGTGACTAAGTACAATATAGAAAATCTGCTAAAAAGTACCAACAAACATAAACTCTAATTGGTATCCAAAAGGGAAAAAAAAGAGGGAGAAGGATATTGCTTCCTATTACTTTCCCAATTTAGACCAGCAGCTCACTTTACAATAGAATAAAATGAAATCTAGATGATAATGAAGACATATCTTCAAAGTTTATTTTGAAACCAACCAACCTACGATTTTTTTAATCTGGGTTTTTGACACCTGCATGTTGCGACAAAATAATAATTAATTAAAAAAAACACCTCAACTAAAATACAGTCCTTTCATTAGCTGCAAGATATTTCTTTGGCTCTTTGAGGTCTATTTCTGTGTTCATGACTGACCCCAAGTGACTACTAATCTGCTTCTTTGAATCTATATATTAGTTTGCTCTTTATATAAATGGGTTCACATAGCATATAGTTGTATCTGACTTATTCAGCACAATAATGCTGTATGTCCTTCAATTTGTTGAGTGTATCAAAACATCATTTTCTTCTTCTTACTGAATATTATTCTAGTATATGGCTACTCTCTATTTTGTTTGTCCATTCACCTATTAATGGGCATTTGATTTGTTTCCAATTTTGGAATTTTGAGAATAAAACTACAATGTGCTTTAATATAAAAGTGTTCATGTGAACATAGTATTTCCTTTGTTTGGGTAAATACATAGAAGTGAAATGTGTGTGTCTTGACAACTCAGCAGTATCAAATTTAATTAATGAACATATTATATTTCTTTAGGGTATTTTAATTTATTTATACATATTTGTAGTTTTCAGTGTAGAGGTCTTGAATGTCTTCTACTAAATTTATTTCTCTTTTTTTTGCGGTATTTTTTCAAAAAGCTTCATTTTTAAATATGATGCTTTTTCCAGATAGCTTTACATTATTGATTTTTCAATTAATTATTTCATGGATATAGGGCATACTTTATATGATACTTACATAATTTACTGACCAATACACGTTGAGCTTACCAAATCCAAAAAATCTGAAATCTGAAATGATCCAAAATTAAAAACTTAAGGCCCTTCATTTCTGTGACAAAATTCAAAACATTTTGTGCACCAATATAACACTCAAAGAAGTGCTTATTGAAGCATTTTGGATAAACAGACTAGGGACGTTCAACTAGTTAGTATAGAATGCAAATATGCCAAAATTTGAAAGATATTCAAAACTTGAAACACTTGTGATTCTAAGCATTTTATGTAAGTGATATTAAATCTGTATTTTATTCCTTGGCATATCGCATATCTTGGTGAGCATTAAGAAGTGATTTGAAACTATGGGTATTTTGTGTTTATGTGTAATGCTCTATAATTTTGTTAAAAATCTTCCACATATTTAGAAAATAACCAGGACAGCTCCAAATAAATTATGCATCGATATTACAAGTGATTATAAAATATTGAAATATTTTGAAATGAATAAGAATAAACATATTACGTATCAAATCTTATGCGAAGTGATTAAATCTGCAATTAGTAAAAATTTATAGCCATAAATTCTCTTAGAAGAAAAGAAATACTAAAAATAATATATACAATATCCTCCTCAAAAAGTTAAAAAAGCAACACATTTTATTTTAAAAAATACAAGAAAGTAAATTGATAACAAATAAGTATCTTAAAATTATAAATTAGAACAGATCAACAAAGTCCAATATTGATTGATGGTTTTTCCAAAACTTAGTAAAACTGGTAAGTTCTAAAACTTTCATCATAACTAAAAGAGAACAAAAGTAATCACTATCGAGAATAAAAAAGTTTCTATATATAGAGAGAGACAGAAAAAGTTACAGGCATACCTTGGTGATATTTCAGGTTCAGTTCCAAAACACTGCAATAAAGCAAACAAAGCAATAAAGCATCTCACAGAAGTGTTTTGAATTCCCAGTGCATATAATGTAACCTACACACGATATTATAGTCTGCTAAATGTGCAATAGCATTATGTCTAAAAGAATGTACATAACTAAAAATGCTTATTTCTGAAAAATGCTAATAATCATCTGAAACTCCATGAGTCAATCATTTTGCTGGTGGAGAATGCTGCCTAGATATTGATGGCTGCTGACTGATCAGGGTAGCCATTGTTGAAGATTAAGGTGGCTGTGGCAATTTCTTAAAACAGCAGTGACATTTACCGCATCAATTGACTCCTCCTTTCTTGGAAGCTTTCTATGTAGCATGTAATGCTGTTTGATAGCATTTTGCATCCTGCAAAACTTCTTTTAAAATGAATAATGTGGTCGATTCACTCATTTTAACCAAAACACCTTGTTTAATAGAGACATTATTCCCACCTCCAGGGTCACTTATTTTAGAAAATTCTCGAAACTTTTTTGAAATTTTGACCTTGAAAACATCTTAGATCTTGGCCCTCCTTGGAACCAATTAGGATTTAAGATTTACCAGTTTGTCCAATTATAACTTACTCTTTTTTTCCCACATTTTTATTAAAATATATATGCTAAAAATAGAGCTGGCAATATTATCTTTTATGATAGATTGAATTTATGTATACACATAGACAAACTCATATACATACACACATCTATATCAATGGGACAGAACATATTATTCAGGTTAATTATGTTATTTTCTTTGGTCTGTTTTGTCCATGAAAATTTAAGAGAATTGTATGAGCTGTATAAATATATCTGTTTTTCTGCTTTAATGTTCAATATATAGGAATCAGTGTTGCTCAGATATACATATTCACAAATACTCAATTTTGCTATTAATTTTAAGATTATTTTCAATTTTTTTACATCTATTAATGAGGAAATATACATCAACCTTCAACATGTACATAATTGTCACATAATTTTACACAAAAAAATTTTCAAATATTTAAGTTATTTTGTTTTCTTGGCAATTAGCTCATATTTCTTTTTTCAATTTTTTTTTAATTCCATAGGATTTGGGGGAACAGGTGGTATTTGGTTACATGAATAATTTATTATTGGTGATTTGTGATATTTTGGTGTGCCCGTCACTCAAGCAGTGTACGCTGAAACCAATTTGTAGTCTTTTATCCCTCACCCACCTCCTACCCTTTCCCTTGAATCTCATGTAAAGAATATGAGAGCAATCTTTTTTCCAGAAGAATTTCAAATGATATGAGGAGATGAGGCTTAATTAAATCTTGTCCCCCAAACCCTTGAAAATGAGTTAGTTTTAGTCATTTTCTTTCTAAAAATAGAACAGGGAAAGAAAAAAAAGTAAATTTACGGAGGATAAAATTTGAAAACACTACCGTCACTGAATGATAACAGTTAACAGCACCAATAACATCATGTGTCTCCTGATATGATGTGACAAGATGAATACTTCACTTATTTTGTATAAGGGCAATCTACTCATGAAATAAACAGTCATTCCAGAGAATATCTGACTAGCACTTTCCAAGACTATTGTATCATTCTTATGCCTTTGAATCCTCATAGCTTAGCTCCCACTTATGAGTGAGAACATATGATGTTTGATTATTTTCCATTCCTGCATTATTTCACTTTGAATATAGTCTCCAGTTCCACCCAGGTTGCGGTGAATGCCATTAATTCGTTCATTTTTAATGGCTGAGTAGTATTTCATCATATATATACATATATATATATACATACACACATATGTGGAGATATATATATATACACATACACACACACACATGTGGAGATATAGATATATATACGTATATATGTGTGTGTGTGTGTGTGTGTGTGTGTGTATATATATATACTCTAACCCAAATTTATACCATTATATAACAGAACATCTAAGAGGATAGAGAATATTTCAAGTAACACTGGTTTTGACAACGTTTTCTTTTTATATTTTGAAAACAATAATAAAGAATAAAGTCAGAAAACCCAATTTTTTGGAATAATTATAGCTGGAGTATCAACCACAATAAAAATTATACAACACTAATAATAAATATGTGACTGTAACTTAGCCTTATGCATTTTTAGAGATTTATGGATATTGAGTATATATTTAATTAATGAATTAAGTAATAATATTAACAATAATAGTAATATGAAATAAAATATGGTACTAATGTATTTTTATGATGTTGATATTGACAATTATTATTAATCTAGTAATTATTAATCTAACAAATTAAATTATTTAATTAACAAATACCTACATAGTGACTTCAAATTAATTTGTAAAATTGTTGCAATAGTTATAGTATCATATTTTAACTGAAATCAATTTTTCAAAACATGTATGAAATGGAAGTAGCTAATTGATTTTTTTCTTTTTTTGTTTTTTTTTTATTTTTAAAATTCTAATTAAAGACAAATTCTAGTGATATATATGTTTATACAATTGAAAATATTTCTCCTTCTCATTTTTTCTATGCTGCTTCTTCCTTTTCTTAACTTCTCATGATAGAATGGTGCAGGGTTCAGTCTTTGATTTTCTTCACTCTTTCCCTTGATATCTCATGTGCATTTTCTGGCATTAAATATCACATATAGGCATAAAAAATGTCATATTTAAATGTCTAGTCCAATTATCTTTTATTTACTCCAGATTTTTAAATTCAGTTTTATATGCCACATCTTTGTTTTGATATAAATTAGACATTTCAAACCTAAAATGTCAAAACTGAACTTTTGACGATTTTCTATTTACAATCTCAGTTGAACAAAAGCCGTATTCCTGTAATCTTTACTCTTCCTCTCACAGCCCATGTGTTAGCTTCCTTTTGCGACCATACCAACTTACAGCTTAAAACACCACAAGTTTATGACCTAACACTTCTGGAGGTCAAAAGTTCAAAAGTGGGCAAAATTAAGGTATCAGCAGAGTGCATTCCCTCTGGAGGCAGCTGGGAAAGGCTGTTTTCTCTGCCTTTCCCAGCTTCTAGAGGCTGCCCACATTCCTTAGCGTGTGGCCCCTTCCGCCATCACCCACCACCTTTTAATCCATCATTGTAATGTCTTCAAATCTCTTTTTTGTTCTTTTCCTTCATTATATATCCTTCTCTCACATTGACCTTTCTACCTCTTTATTATAAGAGTTGCTATAATACATTGTTTTTACCCAAATCATCCAGAATTAGGTAAACAAAATAATTTAGTCACATCTATGAAGTCTCTTTTATCTTGTAAGATAATAGTCATAGGTTCTGATGATTAGGAAGTGGACAACTTTGGATGCGGGACATGATTTCACCTACCACAGCCTATACTCAATATGTCAGTAGAGTCTGTTGGTTTTACCTTCAGGATATGTCCAGATTCCAGAATTAATATCTTACTGTTTTTTTTTTTTTAACTGCCATTTTTCTAGTGTGAACCATCATGACTTCCCACCTGGATTATTGCAATAACTTCACAATTAATCTCCTTTGCTCAATCCCACTGCAGTCCATTCTGAACACAACAGCAAAATCAATTATTTTACAATATGCATTGGATTACATTGTTTCTGTGCCCAACAGCTGAAATGGCTTTTAGAAAAGCTGGATTCTTAAAAGGGCTTACAGACCTGACATAATCTAGCTCTCATCTGATGCTAACCCACTGTATATTTCACTGTTCTCATTAGACATTAGCATTAATCTTCTTACCATGCTCAGCAAGATTAGGTGTGCTCACATTTTAATGCCCTGGCTTGGTTACACATTCTGCCTGGCATTCTTCTCCCCAGATATTCCAATGCTAACTCTGTCACATTATTCCAGGTTTTTGCTTCTAAATTTTCTACTGATTGATGCTGACCTCATTGTCTTTTTCAAATTGCAATTTACCACTCGTATTCTTGCTCTTCCTTTATATCTTATTCAATATTTCACTTTCTTATAGCTCTTTTTATGATAGAACATACCACATATTTCATCAATTTATTATATTTATTTGTTTGCTTTCAATTAATTTTCTGGCTTCCCTAAAGAATATATGATCTACAAATCTAGAGATGTCTGTGTAAAGTAATTAAAATAGTATATGACATTTGGTAGCTTAATAGTAAATAATTATTCAGTAAGCAATTAAAAATGATCTGTAGATTGACTTATATAAAATATCAACATATATATTCATATATATAGCATAATATATAACATTAAACACATATAAATACATATTTAACAAATAATTATAGATGATAAATTATACAGAATGTCAGTAATTGTAACAGGTCTTTTGTTTGGAGTGTAGTAACTCAAAATTTGTCTTTTCTAGTTGCATTAATTGGCTCATCCTATGCTCCCTAAAGAAAGAAGAAACACAAAATGATTTTTTCTGAACTAAGAGTCTATCACTTTCAAAAAAGTTTCTTTTCAATTAACTGTTTTATTTATGTCTTACATCTCCCACACTCTAACAATAATAATAATAGCAAAATGAGTAAGATTAAAACTTGTTCATTTTACCAGTCTATCAAAACAAACAAAGGAAAAATGGAATCTGCATTTTATTTGGATAAATCTACTGCATGAATTGCACACATACTAAAAATTTCTATGCCCACCTTTCGATGTAATTTATACCCATCCAACACACTAACGTGAAAAAGCATTGTACCTTTGCTTTTGAGAAATACTATCTACTTTGTATGTTTCAGATTTCATTATAAAGTCTAGCCTATACTTATGCTTTCCAAGTTGTATGATGCTTATGAATCACCAGGGGACTTTATTAAAGTGCATATTTGGCTGTAGTAGGTCTGATATGGCAGTTACAATCTGAATTTCTAAATGTTCCCAAGGGTTGCTCATACTGCTGGTCCATGGGCCACAGGTTGAGTGTCAAGATTATATAGTTAATGCCAACTAAGCAAAAAAAGATATCAAATTGGTTTCTAGGTTAGTGTTTTTATTGACATATGCTACCTCTGGCTTATATGTATTACATATTTACTTATATCAGCTATGGAAGTCTAAGGATTCATTGTAACCCACATGAGGTAAAAAGGCATTTAAATATTTTAGTCAACTACATAGAAATGTATTAATACAAAAATATGTTTCTTATACTAATGTGACTGTCAATTTATTCAGGAACATTCCAGAGTTTATAACAGAAGGATGATGACTCATGTCATATTTTATTCTAAAAATTTTTAAAGGTAAATTCACAGTATTGGCTATTCAGTTCTTCATTATATACTCAGAGCAGGAGGCCACTTTTGGTTTTCTATTTCCAAAAAGGTATGCATCAGGTTTTTTAATGGGTATTTTTTATAGCATGCTCAGAATTTTAAAGCATATTCAACTAATATATTAATATATAAATCATATTTCAAAGTTAGAGGCTGGAGATTAGATACTCAAACTATAGAAGGAAGGTTTCTCTAATGTAAAATTTTATGAAGGATTGTTTTGCCTGTATTGATTGTCTGACATGCAATTTTTTTGTTAGTGTTTACATTATGTTTCTTCTAGTCTATTTTATTTAGAAGGAATAGATGAATTCACTGTGTGTAGATTAAGTGTAGCCAGCTATATTAAAATCAGTAATATTTTTCATCTTATGACAAATGAACTAAGGTATCATTTTAGTGATATTCTTTCATTAGCTGAAAATTAGTAACATATTTAATCAGAATTTAATAAAAGTAATTTTTCATTTGTGTTTTGAGACTTACAAAGTTTCTTTTTCTATGCTAAAACAACTGTTTTCCAAACTCAAGAAATGGCTTGTTGATCATAATGTATGTTCAGGTGTTGAAAGGCTTTGCCTCAAGCAATGTTAATATTTCTATTAAAAAGCCAATTTATAATTTATATTGATTTTTCCAGTTTCCAGTTTATAATTAAAAATTGTAAGTGTGTAAAAAAATATAGTGATCTGGATATGATTGAAAGATAAAAAATTATTCTTAATATGTATTTTTTTCAAAGCTTTCATTTATGTTCATTTTTCTTAAGTATTTTCAAAGTCACCAACTTGACTGTCTGTGTTCTTATATTTGATTATTTGCATCATTATTACTGGTATTTTGCTAAAAATCCATAGTTCCTATCTTGATAAACAAAAATATGGTTGATATTATATTTTTTTTAAATCCCGTTTTTCTTTGATTTCTTATACAGAACTTTGGAAATGCTTGTACTTACCCTTTGAGTAAAATCATTTTACTTCCCAAATTCAGGTACCTGCAAGTGTTTCTCATGCAGGTGTTTGCCTATGGAAAATTACCGCCAATCAATGTAAGGCATAGTAGTTCTTCTAGCAACAAAAGTAACCCAAAGGGTTTTTGTCAGGAAAATGAAATTATAGGATATCCACACTAAAGATGCAAATTAAATTCTGAGCTTTCAAATTGGAAACAAGGGATGCCAGGAGATTCCCTAGTGTGTGCAAATCAGATATACTGGTTTGGGGAAAGTGGAGCAAAAAGTAGTAACAGTTGAAGTAATAGTATGGAGGTCTACTAGAAGAACGCTTTTTGATAAAGATAACTAGAAGATAAAATACTGTGGGAGCATTTTAAACACTGCGTCACATGTGCCTACTTACTGTGATCAAGCTGAAATCCTGGCTTATATTTCTTTCTATATTTTTAAATAAAAAATGGTAGCATTCCTTTTATGTTTTAAATACAAAAGCTCGTATCAGGTAATATAAGCACTGAGTCATGGCGCTACGTCAGTATTCACTGAAACTTTGTTTAATGGTATAGAAATTGTATCACTAGGATTGCGGAAGGGGAAGAAAAGAATGGAATAGAGACATAAAATCATTGAGAAAATACCTGTACATTGTGGTGAGCATTTGGAATTAATAGGTTAATTCTTTAACTAATATTTGGGTAATCTGTGTGAATAATTTTCCAGGAAGTAATTTCCAAGATGATGCCCTCTACCACATCATATTTCCAGATACTAGTGATCATCTACATATTGCAGAGACATGAAATTATATCTGGTAGAACACAACAGAAAAGCCTTTGCAAGACATGTTGGTTAAATTCTCATTTGAAGAAAAAACTTTTATTTCTGGGCATACCCTTATACATCCTACTGAGCTGTTGTTAAGTGAACAAAATTGATATCTCATGTCCTGGCAATAAACCATATTTTGTTAACTAAGGATGCACTGCTTAGTCTTTGCATTTCAATGTCTGCTAAGAAGTGACCATGTGACCAGTCATGGTAGCTCAAGCTTGTAATCCTAGCACTTTGGGATGCTGAGACAAGTGGATTGCTTTAGTCCTGGACTTAGACACCAGCCTGGGCAACATGGTGAAACCCTGTCTCTACAAAAATTATACAAAATCCAAGAAGGAGAGAAAATACTTAATATTTAATAGTGATTATTAAATGTAAAATTATTTTACCTCATTTAATATATATTAAAATAAACAACTTGCAAATACAGTAAACATATATTTAAATAGTTTATTTAATGTTTGTCTTCATCAAACCTAAGTATTTTTATTCCTTTTGAGTTTACATGTAAATAGGTATTCTGGCAATAATTAAGACCATGGAGTGCAATGCAGCTGGCTAAATTCATTTAAATCTACTTATAGATTTGTTTCCAAACATTTGATTTACTATCCTGCAGAAAGTTTTTTCTATTCAGAAGACTCTAGATTGAATCTATGAATAAGAATGCTTATAGTTTAAAGCTTCACAGAATTTTATTTAGAAAAGTTATGTATGTAAATATATATGTGTGTGTGTGTAATATATATATGCGTGTGTATATATACGTGTGCATGTAAATTATGAATATCTATAGATCGTTGGGTCCAACATGTTAGCAGTCAATCTAAAGCTATCATTCTAGTCTTTGGGATTACATTTTGAAGATCAGTTTTTCAGCAGCGACTTACACTTGTTATTTCCTTCTGTTCAGGTGCCCGAGTGAAAAATAAACAGACAAAAATATAAGCACCCCTATTTTGGGCACCAAGCTATGTGAGAGTAGATTAATGGTTAGAAATTTACAAGAAGAAAGCAAAACCCCAAAATCAAAAGACAACAACAAATAAAACTGTCCAGTGCAAAGGCCAAAACAGGTATTTGCCCACATTTTGTAGTTGAAAATAGCATTCAATTGTTGAGTGTTGCCAGTCATCCATATTTAAAGTTACTTTTTAAGGTGTCTAGTCTAATTTGAATGTTGGAAATATATATTCTTTTACTTTCAGTATAATTTAAATTTACAGAAAATTTCCAAAAGTAACACAGAGTTTCTATATACCCTTCTTCAGTTTTACTGATTGCTTATTGTTAAAAACGTACATTAGTGTATGCTTTTGTTAAAATAATTAAACAGATATCCCACGTTACTATTAAATAAAATTCAGACATATAGATTTCATCAGTTTTTCCATTAATGTCATCTTTCTATTCCAGCATTCTATTCAGACTACCATGTTTTGTTTTGTTACCATACATTTTTTCTAGTCCTACCTGGTCTGTAACAGTTACACATTCTTTTCTTTTTTAATCATAATCTTGGTAGTCTTGGAAAGTGCTAGTCAGTTATTCTCTGGAATGACTGTTCATTTCATGAGTAGATTGCCCTTATACAAAATAAGTGAAGTACTCATCTTGTCACATCATATCAGGAGACACATGCTGTTATTGGTGATGTTAGCTGTTATCATTCAGTGATGGTAGTGTTTTCAACTTTTATCTTCCGTAAATTTACTTCTTTTCTTTCCCTGTTCTATTTTTAGAAAGAAAATGACTAAAACTAACTCATTTTCAAGGGTTTGGGGGACAAGATTTAATTAAGCCTCATCTCTTCTTATCATTTGAAATTCTTCTGGAAAAAAAGATTACTCTCATGTTCTTTACTTATTTGACTGCTTCAATTATGTATTTATAGTGTTATTGACTCATATGTATGTATTTTATACCTTTCATTACAATTCAACACTATTTTATTGTTCAAACCATTCCAGTTTTTGCTTGGTTTCTATGTCCTTTTGGTATGCCTGTCTCCCTCCCTCTCCCTTCCTTCTCCCTTCCCTTCCCTCTTCCTTCCCTCTCCTTCTTTTCCTCCCTCCTTCTCCTGTTCCTCCCTCCCTCTCCTTCCTTCCTTCCCTTCTTCCCTCCCTCCCTGCTTTCCTTCCCTTCTATCCCATTCCTCTCCTTCCTCCCTTCCATCTCATCTCTTTCCTTCCTCCCTCTGCTTCCTCCCTCTTCCTTCCTTCCTTCCCTTTATTCCTTTTCCTTCCTCCCTCCCTCCTTCTCCCTCCCTCCCTCCCTCCCTTCCTTCCCTCCTCTGTATTACTTCCTGGTGCTTCAAGATATTCCAGACTCATTTGTATGTTTCCTTTACCTAGTCAGCGAATCAGGCATTGATGTCTTTTATTAAAGAATAGTGGTGTCTTTAGACACCACTGGTGTCTAAATTAATAGAACTCTGGTGTTTTTTATTAAAGAATAGTGTTTGAAAACCAAGATCTACATGACAGATGTGTTTATTGCTCCTAGGGTTTTATTATTTCGGGCACTCTCAGTGGTGAAAACTAGGAAATATGCATCTGCATACTAACCCACGTGTACACACATATATAGTAGTTTCTGTTTATATGTTGTCATGTTCATATATTGTAATGGTTAAGTTTATGTGTCAACTTGAGTGGGCCACAGAGTTCCAGATAAAACATTCTTTTACAAACAGCAAAGCAAGTAAAATTTGTACCTTTTTCTTTTTCCTGCCTTACTGCAGGGATACCTCATCTCATTTTCTTGTGCATTCAGACTGTGATTTACATCATTGATTTTCCTTGTTGAAGTCTTTGGACTAGGACTGAATTACACCAGTGGCTTTTCCCAATCTCCAGCTTACAGATTGCAGATCATGAGCATTTTCAGCCTCCATAATTGTGTGAGCCAGTTCCCATGATCAATCTCTTCTTACATGGATATCTTATTGGTTTCATTCCTCTTGAGAAACCTGACTAATACATATATATTAAGTTAGACATGATATTATATTGTCTCTAACTCTAATCCAGTACTAGGTGATTCATTCTAGCTTTCCTTTCTTATAAAAGCCCTCTCTAACAATAAGAAACCTAAATCCTATTGTCTGCCTTTTAAGTTGTTTATTTACTTTAACACAAACATATATGTAAAGTAGGTTCAGAATAGTTAACCTGTACTGCTATAAGAAAAAAATATTATCAACTGGAGCACAGTGTTGATATGCAGTTTTTTTGTCTGTAAATATTGGACACTTTTATAATAAAACTAAGTGAAAGCTATGTTTTGTTTATGCTGCTCTACACTTGGAAAAAAGTGTGTTTACTTTTAAGGTGAGGTTTTAGTTTATTTTTTGGTGCTGCAAGTTTTTACTGCTAATTCATCTAATATTGCTTCCCTAGTATGCTCAAGTTTTCCTTTTGCTTGAACTCTTATTAGATGTATGTAATAAACCCACAGTACATGCTCCATTACTCTTTGATTTCATCTTTAATAATGTTTATCTGTGTAGGCGGTTCTTGGATAATTATAAAACATATATTTCATTTCACTCATTTTTTCTGAAAGTTTATGCAATATTCAAAATTTTTCATATTTAAAATTTATAATTGATATTTTTCAGATACTTTATTAAAGACAGTGAAACTGTTCAATGCCACTACTCTTTATATTTGTTTTGTTCCTGTTATAATTTCTATAACTTTGTTTTTCTTTACATTTTACAACTGATTTACAGTGATATTGTTTTTGCTTTGTTTTTCATCTTACTGTACTCTGGATTTTGGTAAATTTTCAGCTGCTAGCAACTTTTTAACCAGAGCTCTTATAATATTATGGTTTTAATTTTGCTTTCATTTTAAATAATCCATAAAAAAAGGAAACATAGATTTTAATAAGCCTATATTCATCTAATACATTTAACATTGTATGCTTCTAAATATACACATTAATAACAGATATCACAGACATAAATATCTACTAAATTAGCCAACTTAACAAAATCAGTGAAAGGTACTTATTGTGGACTATGGAATCTAAAAATCAGGTCTTTCTGTATCATTTTCAGGGTCTAGGTCAAGATTACAAGTTTAATTCCACAAAACATATGTTCAAATATTTTACAATTGTAAAATAAATTAAAAATATAAGGTTTTTAAATATTTAAAAAAATACATTGTATTTTTTCTACTTTGCAAATAAATATTTATAAAAACTCAGAAAGCCAAGCTCCAAATTTAGTGTATTAAGCTTTTGTGGTTTCAAATTTTACCTGGTCGTGTAATCAATGAGATTGTGTAATCAATCAAAGGGTACTGGAAACTAGCATTCAACCTAGCATTCAGTTTAAACTCTTTTCTCTTTCAACAATGATTATTTTTTACCTACGCTTCTCTGAACTTTCTGGGTCTTCTTACATTACACACTAGCCCATGTACATACTAGTTGACTCTATTGGGTTAAGGGATGATCACATTTGGTGGTATAGTACATTCTCAGAAAAAATAGGCATGGCATCATTTGTGCATGGAAATATGGGGTTCTGGGTTTTCTGTGAGGTCAAAAAGAAAGAGGTGTGGATGGAATCTAGGAGAACACATCCAGATGTCTCCAGAATTTCCCAACCTGCTTGTAGAGATATGACTGGAGGAAGGAAAGTCAAGTCAAAGGAGAAAAGCGACATCTAAAAATAAGATCCATGAACAACAAACTATTTGAAGAGAAAATTAAGAAAAAATTCATTTAAAAGAACATTAAAAAATACTTGAGTAAATTTAACCATGAAAGTATAAGATTTGTATATTAACAACTATAAAACATTGATGAAAGACATGGTAGAAGATACAAATAAATGGAGAAACATCTCATGCTCATGGATTAGAAGAATTAATATTGTTAAAATGTCCATAATACCCAAAATTGTCTATGGATTCAATACATTCCATATGATATAGTTTGGATCTGTGTCCCCACTAAATCTCATGTGAAATTGTAATCCCTAGTGTTGAAGGTGGGCCTGTTGGGAGGCTACTGGATCATGGGGACAGAGTTCTCATGAATGGCTTAGCACCTTCCCCTTCCTGCTCTTCTTGTGATAGTGAATGAGTGAGTTACTGTGAGATCTGGTTGTTTAAAAGTGTGTGACTCCCCACACCCCTTGCTTCTGCTGATACCATGTGAGATGCCTCACTCCTTGCCTTCCACCATGATTGTAAGTTTCCTGAGGCCTTCCAAGCAGCTGAGCAGATGCCAGTATTGTGCTTCCTGTACAGCCTGCTGATCCATGAGCCAATTAAACCTCTTTTCTTTATAAATTACCCAGTATCAGGTATTTCTTTATAGCAGTGCAATAATGAACTAATATACCATATTATAATTTCAATGTCATTCTTCACAGAAATAGAAAAAAAATCTAAAATTTGTATGGATCCACAAAAGACCCCCAAAAACCAAAGTCATCTTGAGCAAAAAGAACAAAATGGAAACATCATGCTACCAGATTTCAAAATACTTTACAAAGCTTTAATATTCAAAACAGCATGGTCCTGGCATATAGACAGATACATTGACTAATGGAGTAAGATAAGAAGCCTATAAATGAACCCATCCATTTATGGCCAATTGATTTTTATAAGGGTGCTAAGAACACCCAATGAGAAAAGGAGAGTCTCTTCAAAAAATGGTGTTTTTAAAACTGGATATCCACAAGGAGAAGAATGAAAACAAACCCTTATCTCATCCCTTTATAAGAGTCAATGCCAGTTGCAGTGGCTCACACCTGTAAACCTACCACTTTAGGAGGCCAAGTCAGGTGAATCATCTGAGGTCAGGAGTTTGAGACCAGCCTGGCCAACAAAGTGAAATGCCGTCTCTACTAAAAATACAAAAATTAGCTGGGCATGATGGTATGTGCCTGTATTCTCAGCCAACTGGGAGGCTGAGGCAGGAGAATTGCTTGAACCTGTGGGGCAGAGGTTTCAGAGTTGAGATCGTGCCATTTCACTCCAGCCTACGCAAAAAAGCAAGACTCTGTCTCAAAAAGTCAATCCAAAATGATTTTAAAACTTTAATTAAGACCTGAAACTGTAAAACTACAAGAAGAAAACATAGAGTAAAAACTCCATAATGTTGTTTTGGGCTATGATTTCTTGGAAAATACCTCAAAAGCAAAAGCAAAAATGCACAAATGGGATTTCATCAGATAAACAGGTTTTCCAAAGCCAAGGAAACAATCAACAGACAGAAGAGATTACTTAGATATTGGAAGAAAATATTTGCCTATTATACATCAGATAAGGAGCTAATATAAAAAGTACACAAGAAAACTACTAGGAAATAACAAGGACAAACAACCTTATTAAAAAACAGGCAATTACATCACATGTTTAAGATTGTCTACTATCAAGCCAATGAAAGATAACAAGTGTTGGTGGGAATGTGGAAAAAAGGGAATTCTTGTACATTATGGATGGTGTCTCAAATTAGTACACATGTTTTGGGAAACATTATGGAGATTCCTTAGAAAAACAAAATAGAATTACCATATGATCCAGAAATCTCTTTTTTTGATATATATACAAAGTAATTGAAATCAGTAGGCCAAAGAGACGCCTGCACCTCCATGTTCACTGCAGCATTATTCACGATAGCCAAGATATGGAAACAACCAAAGTGCCCATCAATCAGTGAATGGATTTTTAAAATGTGGTATTTAAATCTTTACAAAGGAGAATATTCTGTTATTTATTTTGACATAGATGACCTATAGAACATTATACTGAGAGAAATAACCCAAATACAAGCTGACAAATATATATGATCTCATTTATATGGGGAATCTACAGTCAAACCTATAGAAATAGAGAAATAGAATATAGAATAGTGATTACCAGATACTGAGGGCAGGGGTAGATGGGGAAAGGGGAGATATCCATTAAAGGGTACAAAGTTTCAAGTAGACAGGAGGTGTATGTTTTGGTGATTTATTGCACACCATGGTAACTATAGAAATAATGTATATTTGAAAATAGCTTTAAAAAGGGTTTAAAATGTTTTAAACTCAAAGAAACCATAAATATTTAAGGTGCTAGATATGTTAATTAGCTTGAGTTGATTATTCTACAATGTACACACGTAATCATATTGTACCACATAAATGTACACAATTGATTGTTTTGCCAATTAAAATGAAATAAAACAAGAAAAATAGCGATCTGTTGTAAGGACCCTTTCTGCTTGGAAACAAGGAGAGTGACTGATAATGATGCAATTCAATCCCGTTTCTGCATTTCAGGAACACAGGCTGAATGCTGATGTTTGTACCTAGGTCACTTTGTTTATATATTAATTTTAATTGTATATATTTTAAATCAGTATAATATGTCTACTCTTGAACTTTAGGATCTTACTTGCTAACCTGAAAAAGAAACTAAAGCAAAGTGAAAAAGGCGGCTGGGTATGGTGGCTCACGCCTGTAATCCCAGCACTTTGGGAGGCTGAGGCAGGTTGGATCTCCTAAGGTTAGGAGTGCCAGACAAGCCTGGCCAACGTGGCAAAACCTCATCTCGACTCAAAAATTAGCCATGCATAGTGGCAGGTGCTTGTAATCTCAGCTACTCGGGAGGCTGAGGCAGGAGGATTGCTTGAACCCAGGAGGCAGAGGTGGCAGTGAGCTCAGATCCTGCCATTGCACTCCAGCCTAGGCAACAAGAGCTAAACTACAACCCCCCCCCCAAAAAAAAAAAACTAAAAAAGTAGATGAAGCAAACAAACTCTTGTCTCTAGGAACTAATGTTAGACACGTTAGTTTGGGTAGGAAGAGCAAGAAGGCACTAAAGTCAGAGTAACTACTTTCTATGGTAAATGTACATCCACTAGACATGTAAATTACTTTGTTGCTATAAATAAATGCTGGATACTGCTAGTATTTCTAATAACATATGTCTTAATGGTATTTATTATTTAGACATGACTAATTATAACTCATAAATCAGAAGATGATTTCCCATCTATTTTTTCTTGTCTTGCCCTACTCTTTTTTTTTTTTTTTCGGGGGGGTGGGGGTTGTTGCTTTGAGGGAAGTTACGCTTGTTTTTTTTTTTTTTTGTCTTTTTGTTTTTTTTCTTTTTGTGGAGAACGGGGTCTCGCTATATTGCCCAGGCAGGTCTCGAACTCCTGAACTCAAGCTATCCTCCCGCCTCTGCCTCCCTAAGAGCTAGGATTACAGGCGTGACCCTACTCTTGTCCTTGCAAAAATTTCTTTGCCAGGACAATGATTCCAAAAAGGTGTGTTTTATGCCACACATAGAAAACACATTATTTAAAAGCCTAAATGATATTTCTTTAATTGGTAAAATAACAAAAATGACCCTAGGAGTTACATTATCCTTTAAATGTGTTCCGAAAGCCTATTATACATCCATAACATATTTGTACTAGATAATATAACATTTTATATGTTTTTAAGTGGAATTTTCATTTAAGGATAATTTATTCTGTTTAATACACAACTGTATAAGAGACTTGAAAAGTAAAATGTTTTGTTTTTGTAGACTATAACACATTTAGGATGCTTCTTAAATATGATGTTAATAAAGGCTGCTAAGATAACTTATTGTATATCCTTCAATTGAAGCCTAAGAATGTTATTGATGATACTTTAATTGTCTTTCTGGGGCCATAGAAGTTTTTGGCATAAATAAAAGATAACTATATGGTGAATTTAATATGGTGTTAAAATACAATAAGATATTTAGCATTTTCCTAATATTCATTTAAAAAAACAAGTTTTTACTGTCAAACTTAGTTTAGCTATTGTTACTCACTCTGTTGTCTCTAGCAGTAGGATGGAGTTTGACTCAACACTGTAAAGCAATTATCATTTGGCTAAAATGCGATGACTGTGATTAAAAAAGAAAATAGTTAATCTACTGTATTTCTTGATTAATGAAAGTGTTATTTCCAAATATTTTTGCGTGTGATTGATTTTACTTCATGACATTTAGACATAAAATATACAAAATCTAAATAAGTACCATTTTACTTGATTATATTTTATTACTTAATATTGAAATATATGTCAAAAGATATATACAATGTCCAGAATAAAAATTAATACATATAAGGCCAGGTGCGGTGGCTCACGCCTGTAATACCAGCACTTTGGGAGGTCAGCATGAGTGGATCACTTGAGTCTAGGAGTTTGAGATCAGCCTGGTCAACATATTGAAACCCTGTCTCTACTAAAAAAACCAAAAACTTAGCCAGGCATGGTGGCGAACCCCTTTAGCCCCAGCTACTAAGGAGTCTAAGGCAGAAGAATTGCTTCAATGTGTGAGGTGGAGATTTGTAGTGACCCGAGATCACACCACTCCACTCTAGCCTTGGCAACAGAATGAGATTCTGTCTTTAAAAAAAAAATTAATACATATAACTAACATGTATTAACAGTTAATTATTCCTCTTCTAAGATATATTTAATGCTCTGAATTTTATGGTAATGGTTCTCTTTCTTCCTTTTAGAATTTTATGTCATGTAGATATTTCTCAAAAAAAAGTTCTTCTGCTTTTTTTGTTTTGATCTTTAAAAAAACTCCATTCAGAATTCATGCATTCTGTTCCATGGGTATATATACTAACAATGGCATTTAGACAGGGTTCAATTTCAAAAGAAAACTCACAGGGCCCAAAATGAAAATGCTTAGAAATATGTAGTTCTTGTCAGAAAAAGAATTCAAAATAGCAATATCATTAAAGGAAACATATCCATTAGAGACTGTCTCACAAAGAATCTGAGACCAGTCACAAGCTTCAATCATTCTTCCCCTGGAAGCACCATACTGCAGATGCTTTTTATTGGGAATTAGGAACCACAGGTTCCAGTAGAATACCTGAGGAACAAGGAGGGAAAGTGGAGTCTCTTCCGGTGTTGTTTATATCCTGCTTGTCACATAGAGATATTTTTGCTCTGAGTCCCAACAGCAAAGCCCTTCTATTTTCTCATACTACATGCAAATCATCAGTTTCAGTGTTATCAGCAAACAATCTTGAAAAGGTGGTACAAACTGCCACAATATTCTTTAGACTCATGAGTACAAAGCACTGTTATTAATCAGAATGTTTTATGCCTTGACCAGAGGTCAGTGTAATATTGGTTCTTTTCTTATTTTAGTAAAACAGCTTAAACTAATTTCAGGCCTAGTAGAATGAACCATTACAGCATATTGCATCTTCCCTTTACTGTGAAAGTGGCACACTCTATTTATCTTTTTTATCATCACATATTTAAGACAACACCAACATGTTTATTTTAGCAGTGAGATGGTTAGTCTTTATATCTTATCCTTCTATAATCAATTTTAAAATCAGCTTATTAAGTTATATAGCTTCAAAAAGAAAAATAAGCAAAAATCAAAACAATGCTGTTCAGATGTTAAATGAATTGCACTGAAACTGTAGGTTGACTTGGGAAAGTTGACGTTTTTACAATCTTGAGTCTTTCTTTCTATCAACGTTTGTTTAGGTCTTCCATAATTTTTTCTTTAAAGTCTAAAAATTTTTTCATGTAAGGCAAGAGATATTTTATTGGTTTATTTAGAGTTACTTCGTAGTTCTGTTGGATTAGAATGGTATTTTATATAACATTTAAAATATTATTAAAATATAAAATTTTATTAATGTATATTTTTATTGAATGTGTATTCCAAAAATTGGCTAAAACTCTGTTACTCATTGTAACATTCTACTTTGGGCTTTCTACATAAATCAATAATAAAGTATAATTTTTTTCTCTTTTAAAAATAATTATTTTAAATTGTTTTTCCCTAACATAACTATATGACATTAAATACTTGCTGCAAGTTTCAGCACAATATCAAAATGAAAATATGAACATAATGATAGTGAATATACTTCTTTTATGTATTAAAGAAAATGCCTTAAATACTGCATAATGTTTTACATTTTCTCTATTTTTCATATTTAGGTTGGCACAAAAGTAACTGAGGTTTTTGCCATTAAAAGGTTGCCCTGTTTTTGCCATGACAAATATTGATTTGTAATTTCTATACACTTAAGGGACATATACACAATTTGTAATTAAATTTTGAGTGTATATTTGACAATGCTACTTGTACTAAATAATAAATATGCAAATATATTCATAGGAAAGAACATGAATAAGTATTAAGGATCGCAAAACATGCTACTTATAAATTGCTCTCAACTATTTTTATTTATTGAGTATACTTTTCCACATTTAATTTGCATATGAAATGTACAAATTACTTGTTTTCATTAATGTATGCTTCATGATTCACTAGTTTGCCACTCCATTTAAATTACTTTATATCAATATATTTAAATTTAGAGGGAAAAATGGCAAATAAGAAGTAAGACTAACTTGCAACTCCAACTCAGACAAAACAGTATGTGAAGTTTCATCTCATGAATTTTTGCTCCAAACTCTACCACAGGAATATATCCAGAAAACCGAAAGAATTCACAGACCTTTTGAAAAAAAAAAAAGCAGCTTGCTGCTGCAAATTCTGATAGCCAAAAAACTGTGAGTGCACAAAGTGTGAGAGGTGGAAAGTCTACCTCTGAACACGCATCCTCACCACGGAGCCTGAAAATTCAGATCACACGAGAGAAGGATTTAACCTAACCTAGAGCTGAAATGAATTTAGAGAGGCAAAAACAATTTAAAAGTAGAAAAAGCAGTGGAAAGAGCCCTGTGGGCATTCCTGGTCCCCAGGGAAGCCATTTCTGACTTTATCTTACAGGAGATTTTGGGAAAATTGCCAGTAGAATTGGAGTAAGACCACAGGGAAAAGGAGACTTCCAACTGAACTTTATAATAATTTTGACTAAGCATGAATTTTCCAAGGCAGATTCTGGGGGAAGGAGGGCAAACTGGAAGTACAGATAGAAGCAAAGAAGTCACAGCAGAAAGGGGGTTAAGTCTGAAAGCCCACCTTCCTTTCTCAGTGGGGAGGCTTTAACCTGGGACAAGTTCCCAGCCCTGGTCACCAGCTGCTGAATATAAACTCTGCTGTTGGGGGAGCACAGTGGAAGTGAGAGTGGCCTTTTTAGCTGTGTGGGAGCTTAGTGAGGCCTGTCTCTGCCAGCTTTTCTTCACTTCCTTGGTGACCTGTAGGAAAGTAGAAGATGAATCCATATTACCCTGGGAAATTACTCCATTGGCCTGAAAAACCCACCTCTGTCCCCCACAGTGGCTGCATAAGCCCCACCCGAGGAGAGTCTGAGCCCAGACACGCCTAAACCTGCTCCCACCTGATGGTCTTTCTCTACCTGCCCTGGTAGCTAAAGACAAAAGACATAGTCCCTTGGGAGCTCTAGGGCCCTGTCCAACACCTGATTCTCCCTATACTACAGCAGCTGATGCACTCTTGAAAGTGCCACTCTTTGGCTAGAGGCCGCCAACACAGACTATTACAGTGACTCATAATAGAACAACCTGCCCCAATAAAGGAGAAAACAACAGCTAACTCCACCACCTGTAACATTCTGGCTAACAAGAGGTCCTCAGTCTGTCCCATGAGCACTTTATGCCAAAACAACCAGCATTCGAGAAAATCAGCGCGCTAAACAAAACTACAACCAAGGTTCCATACAGAGTTCACCTCACTCCTCTGCTACCTCCACCAGAGCAGGTGCTTGTATCCATGGCTGAGGGACCTAAAGACGAATCACATCGCAGGACTCTTTGCAGACACTCCCCACTACCAGCCCTAAGCCCAGTAGCTCCGTGGGGTGGCTGGACTCAGAAGAGAAATAGTTACTGTACTCTGGCTCTCAAAAAGCTCTAGCTCGAAGGGAAAGAAGAGAGCATCACATCAAGGTAGCTCCATGAGGGACAAAAGTTCTGAACAGCAGCCCTTGAGCCCGACATCTTTCCTCTAATATACTCTACCCAAATGAAAAGGAACCAGAAAACAGTTATGGTAATATGACAAAACAGAGTTCTTTAACAGCCCCAAAATATCACACTAGCTTACCAGTAATGAATCCAAACCAACAAGAAATCTGTGAATTACTAAAAAAAATTCAGAAGATTGATTATTAAGCTACTCAAGGAGGCATGAGAGAAAGGTGAACAGCAACTGCAAGATATTTTTTTAAAATATTATAGGACATGGATGGAAAAATCTTCAGAGAAATAGTACATCCAAAAAAAACTAATCACAATTTCTGGAAATGAAGGACACACATAGAAAAATGCAAAACACACTGGAAAGTCTCAGCAATAAAATCAAACAAGTAAAGAATATCAGAGTTCAAAGACAAGGATTTTGAATTAAGCAAATACAACAAAGACAAATCAAAACAAAACAGAATAATTTTTTAAAATAAGCAAAGCTTCCAAGAACTTAAGGATTATGTTAAGTCATCAAACCTAAGAATAATTGGTGTTTCCAAGGAAGAGGAGAAATCTAAAAGTTTGGAAAATACATTGAGGGAATAATTGAGGAAATCTTCTCTGGGCTTGCTAGAGATCTCAGCATCCGAATGTAAGAAGGTTCAAGAACACTCAAGAAATTCATCGCAAAATGATCATCGCCAAGGCACATAGTCATCAGGTTATCTAAAGCTAAGAAGAAGAAAAGAATCTTAAGAACTGTGAGGCAAAAGCAGCACAACACCTATAAAGAAAAATATATCAGAATAACAACAAATTTCTCAACAGAAACACTACAAGCTAGAAGGAGTTGGGGGTTCAATCTTTAGCCTCCTTAAACAAAACAATTATCAGCCAATAATTTTTATCCAGTGAAACGAGGCTTCATAAAAGAGAAAAGAGTCTTTTTCAGACAAATGCTGAGGAAATTTACCACTACCAAGCCAGCTCTACAAGAACTGCTCAAGAGTTTTAAATCCTGTAACAAAACATTGAAGTGCATCAAAATGGAACCTTCTTAGAGCATAAATCTCACAAGACCTATAAAACAATAGCACAGTGGAAATGAAAAAACAAAACAAGGTATTCAGGCAACAACTAGCATGATGAATAGAGTAGTACCTTACATCTCAATACTAATGCTGAATGTAAATTCCTAAATGCTCCATTTAACAGATAAGAGAATGGCAGAATGGATAAGAATTCATCAATCGAGTATCTGCTATCTTCAAGAAACATACATAACACATAAAGACTCACATAAACTTAAGGTAAAGGGGTAGAAAAAGATATTTCAGAGAAATTGACACAAAAAGCATGCAAGAATAGCTATTCTTATATCAGACAAAATATTTTCAAGCAACAACAGTTAAAAAACTCAAAGAGGGACATTATGTAACCATAAAAGGACTATCCAACAGAAAAATATCACAATTCAAAATATATATGCACCTAATACTCGACATCCCAAATTTATAAGACAATTAGTACTAGACCTAAGAAATTAGATAGCCAGCAACACAATAGTAGTGGGGACTTCAATACTCCACTGAAAGCACTAGACAGGTCATCAAGACAGAAAGTCAATAAAAAATGGACGTAAACTATAGCCTAGATGAATGAACTTAGATGTTTAAATAACATTCTACCCAACACCTGTAGAATATATATTTTATTCATCAGCACATAGAACAATCTCCAAGATAAACAATATGATAGGCCACAAAACAAATCTTAATAAATATTAAGAAATTGAAATTACATCAAGTACTCTCAGACAACAGTGGAAAAAATTGGAAATAAACTCCTGAAGGAAACCTCAAAACTGTTGAAATGCATAAGAATTAAATAACCTGCTCCTGAATGATCACTGGGTTAACAATGAAGTCAAGATGAAAATTAGAAAATTCTTGGAACTGAATGATAATAGTGACACAACCTATCAAAAGCTCTGGGACAAAGCAACGGTGGTGCTAAGAGGAAAGTTCATAGCCTTAAATGCCTACGTCAAAAAGTCTGAAAGAGCACAAATAGCTTATCTATGGTCATAACTCAAGGAATTAGAGAAACAGGAACAAACAAACCCAAACCCAGCAGAAGAAAAGAAATTACAAAGATCAGAGCAGAACTAAATAAAATGGAAAGAAACAAAAAATCCAAAACATGTGAAACAAAAACCTCGTTCTTTGAAAAGAGAAACAAAATCGATAGCAAAATTAACCAAGAAAAGAAGAGAGAAGATCCAAATAAGCTCAATTAGAAACAAAACAGGAAGCATTACAACTGATATAACAGAAATAAAAAAGATCATTCAAGGCTATTATGAACAGCTTTATGCACCCAAACTAGAAAATCTAGAGGAGATCGATTAATTTTGGAAATGGACAACCCTCCTAGATTAAATCACAAGGAGGCAGAAACTCTGAACAGACCAATAACAAGAATCAAGATGAAAGTAATAATAAAAAAAATTGTCAACAACAAATTTCAGGACTAGATGGATTCACACCTGGATTCTATCAGACATCTGAAGAAGAATTGGTACCAATCTTGTTGACATTATTCCAAAAGATAGAGAAACAGGGAATCCTTCCTAAATCATTTTATGAAGCCAGTATCACCCTAATATCAAAATCAGGCAAGGACATTAAAAAAAAAAAACAGAAAACTACAGACCAATATCCCTAATGAATATAGATGCAAAAAATTCTCAACAAAATACTAGCTGATTCCAACAGTATATATATATATTTAAAAAAATCCACTATGATCAAGTTGATTTTACACCAGAGATATAGGGATGTTTTAACCTATGTAAGTCAATAAGTGAAATACACAACATAAACAGAATTAACAAAAATCATATGATACACAGAAAAAGCATTTGGCAACATCCAGCCTCACTTTATGATTAAAATCCTCAGAAAATCGGCATAGCAGAAATATACCTTAAGGTAATTAAAACCATTTGTGGCAAATCCATAGCCAACATTATACAGAATGGGATAAAGTTGAAAACATTTCTCCTGAGACCTGGAACAAGACAAGGATATCCACTTCCACCACTTCTGTTCCACATAGTACTGGAAGTAATAGCCAGAGCAATCAGACAAAAGAAAGAAATAAAGAACATTCAAATCAGTAAAAAAGAGATCAAACTGTCACTGTTCAATGATGATATAACTGTATACCTATAAAGCCCTAACGAATCATCCAAAAATCTCTTAGAACTGATAAATGAATTCAGTAAAGTTTCTGGATAAAAAGTAAATATACACAAATCAGTAGCACTGGTATACAACAACAATGATCTTGCTGAGCATCAAATGAAGAAGTTAACTTTTTTAAAATAATAGCTGTAAATATGAATGTATGTAAACACACACACCTACCCACTTAGGAAAATATGTAATGAAAGAAGGATACCTAATGAAGGAAGTGAAAGACCACTACAAGGAAAACTACAAAACACTGCTGAAAGAAATCATAGATGATGTAAACAAATGACAATACATTCCATGCTCATGAATGGGTAGAATCAATATTGTGTAAATGACCATACTGCCAAAAGCAATCTACAAATTCAGTGCAATTCTCATCAAAATACTGCCATTATTCTTCACCGAACTAGAATAAAACAATCCTAAAATTCATGTGGAACCAAAAAACAAAACAAAGAAATAGAACAAAACAAAACAAAAAGAATCTACATACCCAAAGCAAGAATAAGCAAAGAGAACAAATCTGGAGGCATTACATTATCTGACTTCAAAATACTCTAAAAGACTGTAGTCACCAAAACAGCATGTTACTAGCATAAAAATAGGCACCAATGAAACAGATTGGAGAACCCAGAAATAAAGCCAAATACTTACAGTCAACTGATCTTCAATAAAGCAAACAAAAACAAAGTGGGGAGGGGACACCATATTCAACAGGTAGTGCTGGGATGATTGGCAAGACACATGTAAAAGAATAAAACTGGATCCACATCTCTCACCATAAGCAAAAATCAACTCAAGATGGATCAATGACTTAAATATAAGACCTGAATCCGTAAAAATTCTAGAAGATTACATCAGAAAAAAACCTTTCTCGACATAGGCTTAGGGAAAATCTTCACGACCAAGAACCCAAAAGCTAAAGCAACAAAACAAAGATAAATAGATTAGACTTAATTAAACCAAAAAGCTCCTGCACAGCAATAATAATAATAATAATCAGCAGCAGCAGCATAAAAAGACAACCTACAGAGTGGTATAAAATCTTCACAACCTATGCATCCAATAAAGACTAATAAACAGAATATTTGGCAACTCAAATCAGCAAGGACAAAAAACAAACAATCCCATCAAAAAGTGGGCTAAGGACATGAATAGAGAATTCTCATAACAACATATATGAATGCCCAACAAATATATGGAAATATGCTCAAAATCACTAATTATCAGGGAAATGCAAATCAAAATCACAATGTGATAAGAACTTACTCCTGAAAGAATGGCCATATTTACAAAATCAAAACATAATAGATGTTGGCATGGTGTGGTGAAAAGAGAACATTTTTGCACTGCTGGTGGGAATGTAAACTAGTACAACCACTATGGAAGACAGTGTGGGGATTTCTTAAAGTAATAAAAGTAAATTTACAGTGTGAGCCAGCAATCCCACTACTGAGTATCTACCCAGAGGAAAAGAAGTCATTATACAAAAAAGATACGTGCACACACATGTTGATAGCAGCACAATTTGCAAGGGCAAAAATATGGAACCAGCCCAAATGCCTATCAATCAATGATTAGATAAAGAAAATGTGATAAATATATATATCTATAAACATATACTGTAGAATACTACTCAGGATAAAAAGGAATAAATTTATGGCATTTGCAACATGCTGGATGGGATTGGAGACTATTATTCTAAGTGAAGTAACTCAGAAATGAAAAAACAATGTATATTCTCATTTATAAGTGAGAGCTAAGCTATAAGGATTCAAAAGCATAAAAGTGATGTAATAGACTTTGGGGACTTGGAGGAAAGAGTGGGAAGGGGGCAAGGGATAAAAGACCACACAATGAATACAGTGTACACTGCTCGGGTGATGAGTGCACCAAGATTTTCTAAATCACCACTAACAAACTTGTGTATGTAATATTTATCACATTTTCTTTATCTAATCATTGATTGATAGGCATTTGGGCTGGTTCCATATTTTTGCACTTGCAAATTGTGCTGCTATAAGCATGTGTGTGCACGTATCTTTTTTGTATAATGACTTCTTTTCCTCTGGGTAGATACTCAGTAGTGGGATTGCTGGATCACACGGTAGATCTACTTTTATTACTTTAAGAACACAAGCTGTTTCTCAAAAGCTACTAAAATAAAAAATAATAAAAAAGTGGGTTGAGTTACAGGGGAAAAAATTAAATGCAAAAAATATAAGTACAACTTTCATTGAAACATGATGAAAGTACACTTTATCTTTGATAGCTTTGAAAACTAGTAAAATAAGATATAAGATTTTAATGATACTCTAAAATGACATAAATAGAAAAAAATATAAGTAAATGCAGAGGAAACGACAAATAAAAATTCAACTTCAGGAATTGAAGAAACAATGGCAATTGATTACATTTACTAGGGGAAGCTGAAACATGAAACCCAACTGGAGTACTTATAATTTTGGTACTACAAAAACATCTAAAATATAAATATCAAAAATTTAAGTGCTCAAATCTGTCTGATAAAGAAAACAGAGATTAAATTCAAATTAATGGCCATAAATTATATATAATAAATGCTTATATCAAAATATCCCATTCTACACCATAAATATATGCAATTATTATTTTTTAGTCAAAAATTTTGAGAACCCCCCCCATGAAGTTAGATGGTTTGGCTGTGTCCCCACCCAAATCTGATATTGAGTTGAGTTCCCATAATCCCCACATGTTGTGGGAGGGACTCGGTTGGAGGTAACTGAATAATGAGGGTGATGGCTTTATAAGAAGCTTTTCCTCTTTTGCTCGGCTTTCATTCTCTCTCGTTGCCCTGTGAAAATGTGCCTTCTGCCATTATTGTAAGTTTTCTGAGGCCTCCTAGCTATGCAGAGCTGTAAGTCAATTAAGCATTTTTTCTTTATAATTTACCCAGTCTCAGGAATTTCTTCATAGCAGCATGAGATGGACTAATACAGTAAATTGGTACTGGGTCTTAGGGCTCTGCTCTAAAGATACAAAAAAATGTGTAAGCAACTTTGGAACTGAGTAACAGGCAGAGGTTAGGACAGTTTAAAAGGCTCAGGGAAGGACAGAAAGATGTGGGAAAACTTGGAACTTCCTAGAGACAGCTTGAATGGTTTTGACAAAAATGCTGATAGTCATATGGACAATGAAGTTCAGGCTGAAGTGGTCTCAGATGAAGATGAGAAACTTGTTGGAAACTGGAATAAAGGTGACCCTTGCTCTATTTTAGCAAAGAGACTGGTGGCATTTTGTTCTTGCCCTAGCAATCTTTGGAACTTTGAACTTGAGAGAGATTATTTAGGGTATCTTGTGGAAGAAATCTGCAAGCAGCAAAGTGTTCCAGATGTGGCTTGGGTGCTGATAAAAGCATTCAGTTTTATGTCTTCACAAAGATGTGGTTTAGAATTGAAATTTATGTTTAAAAGTGAAGCAAAACATAACAGTTCAGAAAATTTGCAGCCTGAAGATGTGAAAGAAAAGAAAAACCCATTTTCTGAGAATAAATTCAAGCCTGTTAGAGAAATTTGCATGAGTAATGAGGAGCAAGATGTTCATCTCCAAGACAATGGGGAAAATGTCTTCAGGAGAGGGCAGAGGTCTCCACTGCAGCCTCTCTCATCAGAGGCCAGGAGGCCTAGGAGGAAAAAATGATTTTGTGGGCTGGGCTCAGGACTTACTGCTTTGTGCAGTCTCAGGAATGGTGCCCTACATCCAAGCTGTGGCTACCAGGGGCCAACATAGAGATCAGGCCATTGCTTCATTGAATGTAAGCCTCAAGTTTTGCAGATGTTTTTTGCAGGGTTGGAGCCTTCATGGATAATCTCTCCTAGGATAGTGTGAAAGGGAAATATTGGGTCAGAACCCCTACAAAGAGTCCCCATTGGGGTACTGCCTAGTGGAGCTGTGACAAGACGGCCACTATCCTCCAGATTCCAGAATGGTAAATCTACCGACAGCTTGGACCATGTATCTGGAAAAGTCACAGACATTCAATAACAACCCATGAAAGCAGCTGGGAGGGGTCTGTACCCTGCAAAATCACAGGGGCAGAGCTGCCCAAGGTCTGAAGAGCCCATCTCTTGCATCAGTGTGACCTGGAGTCAAAGGAGAGTATTTTGGAGCTTTAAGATTTGACTGCCCCACTGGATTTTGGACTTGCATAAAGCATGCAGCCCTTTCGTTTTGGCCAACTTCTCCCACTTGGAATGGGTATTACCCAATACCTATTCCCACATTGTATCTAGGAAGTAACTTAATTGTGTTCCACTTTACAGGCTCATAGACAGATGAGACTTGTTTGTCTCAGATGAGATTTTGGACTTGGACTTTTGGTTAATTCTAGAATGAGCTAAGAGTTTGGAGGACTGTTGGAAAGGCATGACTGTGTTTTGATATGTGAGGACATGAGATTTGGGAGCAGCCAGGGGTGGAATTATATGGTTTGGCTATATCAGCACCCAAATCTCATCTTGAATTGTAGTTCCTGTAATCCCTACTTGTCGTGGGAAAGACATGATGGAAGGTAATTGAATTGTGGTGGTGATGGATTTATAAGGCGCTTTTCCTGCTTTGCTTGGCTCTCATTCTTTCTCCTCCCACCCTGTGACGAGGTGTCTTCTACCATGATTGTAACTTTCCTGAGGCCTCCCAGCCATGTGGAACTGTGAGTCAGTTAAACCTATTTTCTTTATAAATAACCCTGTATGAGATATTTATTCATAACAGCATGATAATGGACTAATACACCCAGATTTTGCTTTTCATTTTACCTAAGAAGCAGGTACAATTCTGAGTTCTGATTCAGTAGAAGACTTAGATTTACTTTCAGGAATTATTATCAGAGATAGTAAGTATACAACTCTGGAAGAAAACAACAAAACAAAACTAAACATCTCAAACATTAAGAACCATCTAGGCACTCTCTGATACATGACAGTCTTTTCAATTCCTTGGGGATTGTTCCTTCCTGAGATGAAAGACTGAAAGATTATATAATAGAGGAAATCTTAAAACTTTCTAAACAAGAGTAGAAAACTTTATGTATAAAGTTTCAAAAATCAATAGTATTTTAGTCTTTTCAAAAGCAATACTAGAAACTTGACAATATTGTATAAAGTTTGAAGGAGATGATTTCACAGTTGTAAGTCTATTCACACCAAAGGTATTTATGATATGAGAAAGTAGAGTAAAAATATGATCACTCATAATGGCTTCAAAATAATACATCTAGGTGTCCTTTCTCTACCCAATTAAAAGATACATTCAACAAAAATGTGGGAAGAAAGAAAGAAAAAGAAAGCCATAAAATAAAGGATAAACAAGAATTGATTTAAAAAATTGAAGATAAATCCAAAAGAATGGCTAAAAATAAGCAAAGATATTGCTCTGCACCTCAGAAAGCAGAGACTGGACCAGAAGAATACAAATATCAAGGAAGCAAGGTCATATAATTCAAATAAAGATGATATATTAACTAAAGCATTTTGCTAAAGTATTTTGACTGTATTAAAAGATTTATACTGGGGAGACTTTGGCAATATATTTTTAACACTTGCTTTGATATCAAAGCAAATGGAAGAGAGAGAAATATAGAAGTGGAAGTAAGAATAGTAGAATAATACTAGAATGATACAAAATACTTGAATATCAAAAAGAAAGTCCTGGTACTACATGTTTTATACTTGAGTACTATTACACAGATTTAATAATATAAATATAAACATATCATACCTTTATAATAAAATATTATGAATTATTACTGGTAAATATAAGAAGTGGAGAAGTGTGTAGGTGATTGTGTATGGGCAATTTGAATGTTTAAGAGTGAAGGGAAAGATGAAACAGAGACTGAATCCTTGTCTGTCTTTGTGGAATTCCAATATATAATGGCTAAAATTCATAAATAAAACTAGTATTTATATGTTACTAAAATATGAAGGTATATAAAAGGATAAATTACTGGAGTAATTGAAAATGACTGTCTATGAAAGACTAAGCACTGGCAGTTGGCAAAGTGGATGAAACTATTATTTTTCTTTAGATACTTTGAGAACAACTTTACTCCAAAGGAAATACAACAGCATATGCAATAGTACACATAACTATTAAAATAAATTTTTCTGCCCTTATACACCTGCCTGATTGTAAAATGATTTTTCCAAAGGAAACTCAATTTGATTTTTCCCATTTACTATAGAAATGATATATATTTATATATGAGAATAATTGTACACAGTATTCTGCACTCATTTTTCTTTCATTATAATATTTTAAGATCCTGTTACTTCATTGTGTTTGTGCTATTTTTTTAATATTGCATATTACTCTGTGGTCTTTCATTGTGTGTCACTTTTCACTAACATTAAGCACACTTTTAAAAACATCTCTTGAACTAAATTGTGTCTCAAAATTGATAGTGTCTTTCTGACATAATTGGCAGTTTTATGTTTTATTTTCATTCGCAAGTATATAAAATCCTAACGTAATTAACAAGTGTGTTTTACATTAATAAAATATGTTAAATCAGTCTCTTCTTGATAGACATGTAGGTAGTTTTCTGTACTTCAAAGTTAAAAATGATATTGCAAAGTTGTGATAGATATATGAAAACTTTTTGGCACAGTAGAAAAATGTCATTAAGATTAAAATATAGAATGAAATTTCTAGGTCAATTTAAATGCATTTTTAATTTTGATAAAATCAGAGAATTGACTTGTAAGGAGGATATAATAATTTTTTATTCTTTTTGAAGTATTGATATTTTTAGGACTACAAAACACTTTTTAAATTTTAGTCATTATTATTGTTGCCATGCACATTTGTTGAAATGATGACAACTTGTTGTTGTTTTGCTCATTAATTACAAGAAAGTGAGACATATTTAAATGATTTATATCCCTTATAATTTTATTTAATGTGAAGTAATTCTTCATATAATGTTCACATTTTCTATTGAGTCATTGGTCTCAAAATATTTACAGAAGTTCTTCAAATATTAAGTAACATAATTGCTTCATCATATACGTTGTAAATATAATTTAACAAATATTTAGGATTTCTGATAATGTAAATACTCATTTAATATATTCTATTTCAGGATAATAATCCATCATAAAATTATAATTATGTTACTTGTGTTTTATTTAATTGGACCAAACGTATGTTTTATTTTGAGAATTACAGTATTTCATTCAAGGATTTATCAAGAGAGAGAAAGAGCAATAATTATGGGCATTAAAATATTAGATAATCACTATTTTCCATATTTGAATCCTTCTTTGTCAAAACTATATATGCGTTTCAATAAGTAAAGTAAAACCATATTTGCCTTTCAAAAAGTCAGAAAGTAAACAATTTTAAAATGTTTTGAAAATTATTTACATTCTAAGGTTTGCCACATAAATATAACTCTACACTTACTTCCTTTTACCCCATGGGTAAAATATACTTCTAATTATTGAGAATAATATAAATTTGTAATCAGACTGCAAATACACTGGCAGATATTGAAATTGTTCAAATTTGCATCTGAGTGACCAGTGTTACCTCACCTAGACAGTGAACATAACTTTATTATATTGTAAACTTTTTTCCTTGGAGATGATATATCTGTGCCACACAAATATAAAAATAGGAAATTAAACTAGATAAGAGAGTAGCAATGACAGGCAAAGACAGTGTAAAAGAGATACGCCATATCTACATCTGCCAGAATCAGCTGGAGCTCTGTTGCAGCAGGAGAACTAGCATTCCCAAACCGCCTCTGCCATCACAGCGATGGTATTCAGGAACTGTCAAAATGAAGCCTTAACTGATCCTCATGTCCAGGATGATATACAGCAGCAGACAGTGCCTCAATGAAACCTTTGTTTACTTACAACTTTAATAACCTAGGTTATAGAGATGGGAAAATTCTATAAACTGCCTTTAAAAGACATTTTATTAACCTTTAGGATGACCTCATTTCAATGTTTAGCATATGCATTCTAATTTGACACCATGTGACAAAATGTTCATGGCCTAGATTTGTTTATCAGTTGTCAAAAGAAAATTCATTTTGACATTAGAGCCATTTATATTTCATCTCTGTGATAATATATTTTATTCTACAACTTATTGAACACAGAATGTAAATAAAGCAACAGTGTCCTCACTATTGTTAATATTTTAAAATAAACTAATAAAGCAGATACTTTCTAAGTTTCAAAGTACAATTTGGAGTGAAAAACGTTACTAACAATGTTACTTGCTATATATATTGGAGAGTCCATACTTTTTCTCCATCTAGCACGTTAGCACATTATAGATTTTAATCAAGTATGCTTTTCCTAATTACTTCTCCTATTAGATTTAGATGGCATTGAAATACTTTCATGGCTGGATAAGTCAGGAAACATAATGATAAGATTTTCCTGTGTAGGCAAGACCTTCAGCAGCTAGAAATTTTAAATTGTACACTGCACAGAGGACATACTGAATATGAGCAAAGTTTTTGAATTGTTTTCTACCCGCACAGATCTATACACCTGTGTCTTTCTCAAACTTCTTTGTTTCTGATATTCCAACCTTTCTCCTACTAACCCCTAATAAAACCACTTATCTTTTTGCCAATGCTCAGTAGCCTATATATATATTCATATATTTTATGTATATGTTCACAGATTACATATGTATTCACATATATGTGTGTATATATATATACACACCCTATATATTCACATATTTCACACATATGCATACACATGTGCACACACACACACACATATACACAATATATTCATGTATTCCTTAATTCTGGACATTCTTTCTGTACAAATGAAATAACTGGGAGCACTGCCCAAAGCACTTCTCACTAGGAGGGTTAACCCACCACAGCTGACTTTTAGAGATACCTTTATGTGAGGTTATAGTGAAGCAGTTCATTTTCCACTTGCACCTACACACGGAGCTGACAATGAATGAGCCAAGCTTGCTACTTTTCTGCTTTGTCAGTTGGTTGTAAATGATCTCTCCATACGGCCACAGCTGTGAGCTGAGAGAGAGTTGCTGTTGGAATTTTTGGTGGGTGACATGGCACTCTGCATATCCTAAACATAAATCTTAGTTTTGTCGTTAGATTTGGTACATGCTTGATGCTAAAGGCAACACTTCTTTCTTTCGATGGATTGCTGCTGAAGACATCAGATCTTTCGATTTTGTGAGTCTGACAGAATCCAGCTCCTGAGGAGGTGCTCTAGTATTATGGTCACTTGATGTATTGTGCTCAGAGACCAATGACATGTCAGGAACTTTTTAAAAAATGGTATCATTCTCTGTTGCTGGTGGCATGGCTTTGATCTAATGCCCTCGTGGCTTATTTAATGATTTTCCTCTTAGGACTTGTCATAAATGCTCCAAGACATCTTATACCATCATAGATTCATATAGCATCATAGGGTTTGGCTAATAGATTGCCTCCAGCACTAGACCTGTTTACATCACAGCCTGGACTCCCTAAAGAGTCTTTTTCTCCTACAGATCACGTTCAAATCAAATAGCCTTCTTCCACCTTCATAAATTGATGGACGCAGGCTCGTCAAAGTGAAGTGTGCTAAGCCTCAAACTCAAAGAAGTCTTCTATGTGTTGTGCATCTTTTGTAATGACAGGAAGTAAAAGTAAAATATAATTTATTCTTTACTTTGGAAGACATATCTGATTTTACCACTGGCAAAGGATATTTCCACTGATGAGGCAGGTCTGTAACATATCTTTCCCTTTGTCACCTACAGTCTGTTTCCTCTGTAGATCATCTGCCTTATAAAAGTCTCTAAGTTTTCACACTCTTTGGACATCCACTTTGAGACTATAACATCATTAATATAATGGAATATCATGACAGTATGTAGCAAGTCAAGATTTTCCAGGGTTTTTGGACTATATTATGATGGAGTTAGGGATAGGGTATAGCCAATTTAGTGCTTAGTGTATGTCTGACTTTCTCATATAAACACAGACTGCCCCACTTGCTTGATAGGGATAGAAAATGCATTTGCCAAGCACAACATACTAGAGGCTGTGTCTGTCCGCTTGAGTAAAGGTACTATACCTGGCATCACAACTGCAAGTGAGGCTATAACTCTTTGAATGTGTGGAATCTCACTGTTCCCCTTCTGTATCTGTTAGGTTTATGTGGTGCCAAAGTAATACCCTAAGTGGAGATATGAAGGGGATCACCACCCTCGCATTAGGTAATTTATGGAGGCAGTAATCATCGTCTTTTTCCAAAAATAAAATTATTTTTCATGTTTGTAACATTACAACAGAAGTCCATTTCAGTAATTTCATTAGATCTTCTCTACTCATCCAAAATACCAAAGAACCAGGGTGGTGATTCTGCCAGTCCCAAGTATGCCCATTCCAATTATAAATTTAGACACTGAAAAAATTATCAAAGTGTTCCCATGTATCTGGTGAATTCATCATGCACAAAGACTCAGAATTATATTACATTTAGTGCTTTCACCTCTGCTATGGTTTGGATATTTGTCCAAGCTAAAACTCATCATGAAATTTAATCCTTGGTGTAACAGTGTTGAGAAGCCAAACGTTTTTTGTTTCTTTTAAATTACCCCATTTCAGGTGTTCTGTTATAAGCAACAGAAAACAGAGTAAGACAGAAAATTGGTATGGAGAGTAGGGTGTTGCTGATAACAAGTATATGAAAATGTGGAAGCAGTTTTGAAACTGGGAAATAGACAGAGGCAAAAAGAATTTGGAGGGGCAAACTAGATTCTATTAAGGGCATAGAAGACAAGAAAACAAGAGAAAGTTAGGAACTCCTTAGAGATATGTAAATTGGTTGTGACCAGAATGCTGACAGAAATGTAGACAGGAAAGGCCATTCTGACAAGTTTTGAAATGGAAATGAGAAACAACATATTTGAAACTGGAGTAAAGGCTATTCTGTCATAAATTGGCAAATAACTTGACTGAACTGTGTTCATGCCTGAGGGCATTGTGGAAGATAGCTTAAGAGTGATGATCTAGGGAACTGGACAGAAGAAATGTGATTCAGGAGCAAATAAATAATTTAAAGACATCATTTATAGTTCAAAGGAAAGCATGGTGGTATGACTTGGACAACTCTTAACTTGGCCATATTAAGAGCAAAAAAATATGTTCAGGTGAGGAAACCAAAGGTGTGTTCCAGCACCTGTTTTCTAGAGAAATTATTAGCAGTTCTAGAAGGGAAATAGGTGCTCTTCCTGAAGACAATGGTAGAAAGACCCAGAAGGTATTTTAGAAATCTTAGAGGCTACCCCTTCCAGTACAGGCCAGGGGTCTAGGAAGGCACAATGGTTTCAGGCCCAGGGCACTCTTTACAGGACAACCGCCTAGGACTGCCTCAGGACCCTGATCCTTACACTCCAGCACAATGCTCAGATGCCACCGTAGCTCAAACAGCCCTAGGTGAAGGTGCGAGTTGTCAATCTTGTTGGCACCCAAATCAAGAGCTGTGGAGGCTTGGAAACCTCCTTCCAGATTTTAAAGGATGTCATAGAAAGCCTAAGGAATCAGGCAAAGATTTTTTTTGTGGGCAGAGATAGAGAAGAAAGCCCCCATGAGAACGATACCAAGAGGAAATGTGAGGTTGGGAATGTCACAGGTAATTCCCATTAGGGCCATGCTTAGTGAAACTATGAAAGTAGAACCACCACCAGTACATCAAAACTAAAAAGTCACTGGCAGCATGCAACACCTAAGAAAGCTTCATGCACCAAACCCTAACCCTATAAGCAGCCACATGCTTTGTACCCAGCAAATCTTAGGGGAAATGCTGCCTGTGACTTGGGAGCCTAACTCCTGGAGGCAGCACAAGGAATCAAGAGATATATTCTCCAATTTTAAGATTTAATATTTTCCCTGCTGGATTTCATAGTTGCTTAGACCCTGTTACTACTTTCTTTTTATCTAATGTTCCCTTTTGGAATGGGAATGTCTGTCTTATGCTCATACCACCATTGAATCTCAGAAGTAGATAACTTATTTTGCTTTAACAGTCTCACAAGTGGGCTTTCGACTTTTAAGTTGGTACTGGAATGAGTTAACTAATTTATAAAGAAAAGAGGTTTCATTGGTTTATAGTTCTGTAGGCTATACAAGCACAGTTCTATCATCTTCTGTTGAGGGCCTCAGGAAGTTTTGATCATGGCAGAAGGCAAAGGGGAGCAGATGTGTCACATGGTAAGAGCAGGAGCAAGAGAGCAAGGCCAGGGAAGTTCCAGACTTTCAAACAATCAGATTGCATATGAACTGACTGAGCACTAACTCACTTATCACCAGGTATGGTACCAAAGCATTCATAAGGGATCCTCCCCTATGACCCAATTACCGCCCACTAGGCCCCACCTCTAACATTGGGAATCACATTTCAATATGAGATTGGGAGGAGACAAACATCCACATTATATCACATGAGTTAATGGGTTAATGGATTAATGTGTCATCATGGGGGTGGGACCGATGGCTTTATAAGACAAGGAGGAGAGAACTGAACTGGCACACTCAGCCCCCTCAGCATGGGATGCCCTGATCTTGGGACTCTGCCAACTCCCAAGAAGGCTCTCAACAGATGTGCTCCCTTTACGTTGGACTTCCTAGATACCAGAAATGTAAAAATGGGTCTTACTTCTTATAAATCACCCATCTTCAGGTATTCTGTTATAAGTAACAGAAAACAGATTAAGGCAGCACTCTACATTTCTACTGTGACATGGAAGCCATGATCATGCTTTGAGTCTTCAGTTATCACTGTCCAGGTGGACACAGTGTACAACAGGTTTTGGCACATCTTCATGTTTTAGTACTGCATTTTTCCTGCTATGTTTACCTGAGTAAAAGTTTATAGGTCACTTTGTGGAAAGAATTGCAGATTATTGTTGTGTATATTTGCCATCGTATTCCAGCATCTTTCTCAGAGCCAGCCTTCTCTTTGGTCTTCTAGGCTGAGAACTGGTTCAAATCTGAAAACAGGGTGAGGGATTATGCCAATTCATTGGTAAGTCTGCTACTGCTTCTTAATCATTCATCCTGGATTTACTGTGGCTGTTACACAAAACAGTATCTCTTTTGAGTTACCACGTCTCTTATTCCTGGGAACTCCATGTTCCATTTAATCTCTCTATAGTTCTCTGTGGGTCAAGGCTTTCTAACTGCCAGTTTTTTAAATCTTTACTCATTAAGATAATTTGATTCACATGGTTTCATTTGATTAAACACCACCACCTGGTCACTATTAATTCTTTGAATCTTATCTTGTCTGTTACTATTATGGTAGCCAGTTCTAAAGCAGCATTTCTTCTCACTTCCCTTGCTTACAAAAGAGAGCCACCCCTGAGCTCCTTAATAATACTGGCTATTCTCTGGGATAGCAGGTGGGGCTAGGGGGAGATTGGGGAAGGATAACACTGGGAGAAATACCTAATGTAGATGATGGGGGATGGAGGCAGCAAACCACCATGGCATGTGTATACATATGTAACAATCCTGCAAGATCTGCCCATGTACCCCAGAACTTATAATAATAAAAATAATAATAAGACTGGCTATTCTCTCAACAGTGTATTCCTGTGTCTTCACCTGTCTGTTCTACGTAAGATCCAGATAAGTCAAGGCAGATGAGGGGGGTTACTGTAAACAATGTGATTTTCCCTGACTATTCTACTCTGCTGGATTGGGTGACTTCACTGGAGCAAATCAATGCACATGATAGGCATCTACTGATATTATGAATGTGTTCTTCTAGATACTCAGCAGGGAGAATCAAAAGCAGTTTGTCTTCCAACAGAATAAAAGAAATTAAAGGGGCAGTGGCTCATCACTGTCTAGCCTCAAGATTATTTTAACTATCTATCCTTCTATGACATACAGCAACATTGGTTGTCTTGACATTCCACATGGCAACACATAGGTCCTCTAATTTGACAACATGTCAAATAGTTCTAGGGAAAAACATCGTTGTTACTCAGATGTCCACTAGATTCCCTGGACACTCTAAAAAGATACATTCCAAGCCAGAGAGTAAAAATATATCCCTGAACACTCTATAAAGATATATTCAACTCATGGAGTGAAAATAAACCACATAAATATTCAGAGAAGTTTTAATATATTGACGTTTTATGGGTCTGTTTTCTTGAGTATTGAGGGGGATTGCTTTTGAGTTAGATTATGAATAGCATTACCAACCTAGTTTGTATTAGACAGCTACTTTACTTTTCAAATGTTTCATGGTTAGAAAGATTACCTACTTCTATGCTAAAATGTCAAATTCTTGAAAGCTCTTGTCACTCCCACACGAGAATTAAAATATCATACTAGAAAATCATAAGGCAACCATGGTTTTGTTATTCTAATCTTAAAAGTCCTCATTCACAAGCTAATATTGAGCCATGTCAGGGAAACTAGGAACCCAAAACCCCAAAGATGCTTCAGTGTGAAAGCTGCCTCTTTTTGTCAGAAGATCTCATCAACAAAATTATAAGACTCATCCACTTGTAGCTCAAAGGAGTCAAGAGGGATGCACATCTCTACATGAAGCCCTTCCTGATCAATACAATTTCTTCTGATACTTATGGGATGGGGAATTACAAGCATGTAGCATATCAATTACTATCATATATTCTCAGGTACAAGCAACAGCAGATTTTGAACTGGTTCACAAGGTCATAGATGCAAGATCATTGTTATGTGTTTTATTCTGTATGTAATGAGCCTTTTTACTCAGGCTACTTTAAGATATTATCTTTATTACTGGTTATTATAATGTATTATGGTATAGTTTTCTTCATATTTCCTAACCTTGGAAATTGTTGAGCTTTTTGGATGTATGAGTCATGAACTTTTGCTCATACATCCAAAAGTTGATGGGAACAAGCATTATACCCAGCCGTCTATGAATGTTTAAAACTATTTTATCTGATTCACTAGAGTGGTTCTAATCAGAGATTCAAGTAATTTATTTCACATGCTCTGATCAGTACTCAAATAACAAAGGTAGCCCCTCTGAACGTTTGACTATCTCTCTGTGTGCACCTCCTTCCTCTCCAATTACAGTGTTCTGTGAACTTTAGCTGCCTTGTCCTATCCAGATTCTCTGCTCCGTTTACTCCTCTAAAGGTGTCCCTTGGGCTTTTCCTGTTTTTCCTTCCAGACAGCATCCAGGAAATTCTCTCAAGGTAGCATGTTTGGGTGATTAGAGGCCTCATCTCATTGGTTTTCCATGTCTTTAGGATCAGTAATCTTCATGGACTCTGTTACATTTGGTTGTTTCAGGAAGCAAAGTAAATCTGGGTCCAGCTATTCCACCTTGGCAAGAAGTAGAAGCAGAATAAATCTGGGTCCGGCTATTCCATCTTGGCAAGAAATCCTGTTGCATCTTGATTTCACAACTGAAATCCTGTTATATTTTAAGGCCCTGACAATTAACCATATTTTATACCCAAGATTGCTGAAACCTTTGTTAAGCTTGTGATTTTTTTTTCAGTGCATTTATGGTTAATTCTAGCAAGCCTGGAATTAAACTGAGCTCCTTCATTAAAAGGTAATTTTTATCTGAATGCCGCTGACCCTTGGTGAAGATATCACATACTCTGATTAACACTGTATGAAGTAACCATGGGTCTTAGAAAAATTGGGGTGATATTTACTAGCTTATCTGTATTGTCTATAGACTGCAGTGAGACTGATAATTTACACCTGTTCTCAGAACACCCCAGGATTCTGCATTGAAGATCCATTATACAGTAAGAAGGAGCCTAAACAAGCCAGGTATTAGAAATTCTGGATGAGTCTCCATTGTGGGCTTCCTGGTTCTAAGTTGTGCCATGCATATCAGTTCTCAGTTCAGGAGGGTAACTCAGTATGATCCCTACAAAGGGAGAACAACTGCAATTGCACCCAGCCTCTTCTTATTGCTTAGTTTGAAGCAACCTGTGGCTGTTTTGCCTATGCTTAATGTAATGTTGTTGTTATATTGTATTGCTTGTTGCAATAAACTGGATATTTGTAAGGATTTTCATCATGTGTCTTACAACTCGTTTTTAGCATTGATCGGTTGCTTTCTGGGAAGCTCACATTGCTAATATTCTGCTTGAGATTTGGCAAAAGCTTTGAGAGGAAATAACATACAGTGTTTCCAAGTACCTTTCGCAATGTGCTTTCTCCTCTTTAAATCCCAGTTTCCATGGAAATCCTGACCCCCTTATTTTGCATCCGCAGCCACTGGAGAGTATTTCAAACTTCTTCCTCTATTTTTCAGCTTCTTCTCTGTTTTCTTTACTCATGAATAAGCAAATGAACCAAAATTAAACAACAACAACAACAACAACAAAAACAGAAGTTAAGTATGAGGTGCTACTTTTATTTTTGAGGTATTTTTGACTTTCAACCTGCCTGTCCTAGTTGCTTCTCAATTACTTTTTAACACTTGCTCCATGTATTTCCAGCTTTGTAGTTTTATAGTATAAATGTTAGTCTGATATGGTGTATGTTTCAATTACTAATATTGAAATACCTGAGGTACAGTTTCACATCTTATATAGTGGACTGAAATTACAAAGCATGCCTACCATTATATTCAAATGCAAGTTTCAGTATTTACATTGTCTAATGTGGTGGCTACTAGACAATGTAGGTACTTATATTTAAATTCATTAAAATTAAAGTACAAATTTTATTGCTCAGTTGCATTTGCCACATTTGGCTAATGGCTGCTTTTTGCATAGTGAATATATAAAAGGTTATTTTGGACAGTTTCAGACAGTTCATAACTTGCCAGAATAATAACACCAAACTTTTCTTCCAATTTTGGTAATCACACTCAAAGCTAACAAATAATTCGGAGGTAAAATACTGGTAGAAAGAGAATCTTTTTAAGACAAAGTCATCTGAATGCTGTGCATACATTATTCCAGCCCTACCAGCTATAAGCCAAGTGAGAAGGGCTTAACAAATATTTGCAGAACTTCTTCTAGCTATATAGGTCCCCTGTTGATAACCTTATAATAAGATGTTTATGTGGCTTTACTACAAATCTGAGTTTTCTTGAAGCCCGCAGCTTTCCATAAGCTGGAAGCCAAAATCTTGGGATCATGGGAAGGTTAAAGCAGCATGTAACCCCCAATTAATGAACTATACTGGTTCCTCTTCTCACATAGTATACATTTATCTACTTTTATTTGTCTGATCTACAGTCTGAAAATCATTTTGTGTATCTGGTCCATTTATCATTCATAATAACATATGCATTAGAATTTCACTTCTCAATATTTTAAAATTACTTTTGTTTACTTCATATTTCATTGCTTTTATCCTGGAGCAAAGTTATTTTTCAGAGAACACACTGATAAGGCAATGTTAATCAAGTGTCTTGTTTACTGAATAGCTTTGCTATTCTTAGCATGATGTTTTGAACCCTGGCACAAAAAATTTAAACTCTTTTATATTTCTTTTAAGTATGTTCCCAATTACCATATCTACTACAATTTTCGAGAGTTTACCTAATTCTGAAAAGTTTTGGTGCATATTATTTAATTTCCTGCTGGTTTTTCATATGTTATAGATTCAGCCAGTTTTCATTTCTGTAATCTCTCTTCATGCCCAACTTAATATGTTACCAACACCAGGAGTTTGGTCTAGGTCCTGCTGCTTGCCATGCAGAAGCCAATGACTGAGATAATGAGTATTGACAAGGAAGAAGGGTTTAATTGGGTGTTGTATCTGAGGAAGTCAGAACTTAGTCTCAAATCCATCTCCCTAATAGACTAAAACTAGGGGTTTATGTAGCAGGGCAGAAATGTAACAACGTTTTAAAAAACAGGAATTAGAGAGGGGCAAGAAAACAGTAATGATGAATGATGGGTCTCACATCTCATTGCCTGGATGTGATTATCTAGTGTGTTTCAGTTCTTTGTAACTTTGAGATGCCTGTGGGATCCTTTCCTGAGGAGGGAACTCAAGAAAAAAACAAATGTAGGTTGATTTTTCAAGATTTAAGACAAAAAGTCAATTTCTTTGTTTATCCAAGAAATTGTCTATGGGACTATTGGGCTGGTTTCAACTATCTGACTTTGTTGTTTATTTTTTTAAACATGTAAAACCCTTTCTTAAGGCTACTGGAGTAAGTAATAGAGTCTGTGAAAACAACAGTTACAATCTTAAACTTTCCTCATGTGTGTATTTGTTTATATCTTAAAAAATATAATTAGTTTTGGATTTTAGAAGGTTTATATCCTAGAATATGACACTCTTAAAACAGCAATGTTTTTCATATCTTCTGTATAAATTGGTATGTTGGTAGTTTCATACCACAAACCATATTTAATTAATTTATTCATTCGTTGCCTTTTACCAACAATTATTTAATTTAGTACTTATATTTGCCTTCACTGAGAAATTGTGACTTTTTTGTTTTTATATTAAATGCTCTCTGCTCAATCAAATGTAAAATTATTATTTGCATTAAACATAAATATATGTATTTAATATATTTTCCATTATAATATGCAATTACTCTTTACCCTCAAAACTCAGGAGCAAAGAGGTTTTTGTTTATTACTGTTCTTATTTTTCTTCTTTGTCTTCATCTTTCTCTCTCTCTATTTTATAGGTTTGATACTGTTTTACATTGTGGGATAATACTGAGTTAAGGATGGTTTCTAAACAACATTCTGATGTCCATGTTATAGTTTATTTTTATTTGTGTCTATATAATATTTCTGAATTTCGTAAGTTATTCATACTGAAGTTTTCTCTTTTGATTCAACTGTTCTTATGATTCATGTACATTCTTCAGCTTGCCTATTTTTATGTCAATTCACCAATGTTGTAGCAATTATTTATTAAAAAAATACTTTTTTTCTTACAGATTTTTTAAAGTAAAAGAACACACATTAGTTATAATTCAAAAACAAGTATTCTGTAATGAATTATATGTAGATTTTATGTAGAGAAAATCTAGTTTTGAAACATATTTATTGCTTTGAATATACTTTATATTTCTTCTCTAGCGTACCTTTGTATTTTTAAGATTCTTCATTTCATGTCTTTTGACAAACCAGAATACTATTATTAATATAATTTTTCTTATTATTTCCCGATATAAAATGTCATTGTACAAAATTATAGATATATTTATTGATATTGTTATGCCTGAGCAAGTTTAAACAGAAGCACCAAGCACTGAGTTTGTTGAGAGTCCACCTTTATGCCTGCATCTGAGAGTCAGCTAGAGCTCAAACCGCTTGGCCAAGAACAAAGGGTGGTCCACATTTTTATACCAGTTTAAGGTCAGAGGGTGGTAAGCAGATTATTACAGAAGCAGAAGGAGCAGGTTAGGGGAGAAGGGGGGTCTAACAAACAGTTCTACTTAAAATTGTTTTTTTTTACACAGGATGTTGGGTAGCAGTGTGGGGTAGCAGTTACATGGTTATAGATACAGGATGTACAGGGCCAGTGGGCCTTGTTTCTCAGAAAATTTGTTTCAAAGATGCCAGGTATCTCAGACCACAAGCTTTCGGAACAGAATGCCCTACATAGCTCAGGGTGGGCAAAATGGATTTAGCAGGATTGCTTAAAATATATTCATTATAGCCAAGCTAGAGTATTTCAATATCTCTATCTCTAGATAGGTAGATAGAAAAGTATTATTTTTCTTTAGGCTCAGCAGTGAACCATTATAAAATTATTACTTAAATGGACAATATTAACATAAAATATTTTATTTACAGAAATGAACAATTAGTTTTTAAGACCAGTGATATTATTTAGGTATTACAGGTCATCCATGATCTCCTGCACATCTTGTTCGTGATAGTCTTGATGTAAAAATCTTTCAAAAATTATATTTAATGATTAATGAAACTAGCCAATAATTAAGATACCACTTAATGGCTATCATAAAGATGGACAGATGCTACATTAATTTGTCATTTGTGCATTATAAGAATCATTTAATTGCTAATACATGATCAAGTTTGCACCAGAGAATGTTTAGAATGAATATGGTTCCTAACTAGAAAATTATATGTCACATGTTAGAGAAAAAAATGCACAAGATGTCAAACGGATTGAAACTAAAATAATAAAGTCTGAGAATAACGATGACCTTTATCTTGACTTTCTTTGTTGAACAAAAGTTAAATAATAAAATATGTACTTTTCCAATAGATTGGCAAGAAGTACTTTATTGAAAAAACAGTTTATGAGTTTTAGTTCTATTATAAGAGCAGTTTCCTTATACTTTTTATCAAATTATTGATTGTCCATTATCTACATTTAAATACATGCCATTTATAGTTCAGAAGTAATATGAATACCTTTAAACATTAGTAATTTTGCTGTATATAATTAAATTTCATTGCTTTATAAGGACTATTTAAAAACTTATGTTAGATTAAATTTTTAAATCTGTGTGTGTTACCACAGAATTGATAGGTTACATTACAAAATGAATCTGATTGACCTGTTGGTAAGCACATTTATTACTGGCCTCTGCACAAAATATTTGTATGATAGTAAATAATATGCTTTACACGTGCCAAAAATTATCTTGGACACCATAATTTCCACCCACCTTCGAGTCTCTTAACTTGTAAAATAAGGGAAAGTAGATTTGTCTTTCATGATTGTCAAGATTATACCCAAGAATGTAAAAATTCTGCTTCAGAGAGTGTGTTACTCACAAATGCTGATTTTTTTTTTTGGTCCACAATTAGTATAGCATTTTTAACATTAAACATTATTGCATAACTCTAAAGGCTTGTGAATTGAATAAATACCAAATTAAATTTCTCTTTTAGGTCAATACGGAGTATAGATCATCAGTGTATATGTTGTAATAGGCTCCATGTTATTTTTAAATTCAAAAGATTTCTTTACCACATAATATGTGATTTTGGGTTCTCAGTACTATGAAATATTTTCAATAACAAATGCTGAGCTCTAGGTCAGTTTCTCAAAATTCCCATTAATTTTATCCACATTATTCACAATATCATTAGTTACATTAGAAGTAAATATTTGTAGTATTTTTCACAGTAAGATTGTATTTGAAGTAAAAAAAATAATAAAAGAATGTAATGAAAGTAATTGCACAATTGGGGATAATTAGAATATTAAGGAACCATTATGTGATTGCTAAAACTCCCATCAAATATTAATGGATCTATTTGCATATGTGCCAAGTTAAATGTAAAAATCTAATTTCCCTGACCCTCCCATAAAATGTATCTTTGTCTTTCATTTGACATTTATTAGTTGAGATTCTCCATGTATACTGAGAAGTAGAAAAAAGAACTCTTGCTTTTTCCAAAGTTGCTAACTCAAGTCTCAATGCTCTACAGCTTATTCTACTTCTATTGGTGGAAGTATAAATTAGTTCAACCATTGTGGAAGGCAGTGTGGTGATTATTCAAGAATCCAGAACCAGAAATGCCATTTGACCCAGCAACACCATTACTGAGTATATATCCAAGGGATTAAAAATATGTCTACTATAAAGACACATGCACATGTTTATTACAGCATTATTTACAATAGCGAAGACTTGGAACCAACCCAAATGCCCATCAATGATAGACTGGATAAAGAAAATGTGGCACATATACACTATGGAATACTAGGCAGCCATAAAAAATGATGAATTCATGTCCTTTGCATGGACATGGATGAAGCTGGAAACCACCATTCTCAACAAACTAACACAGGAACAGAAAACCAAACACTGCATTTTCTCACTTATAAGTGGGAGTTGAACAATGAGAACACATGGAAACAGTGAGGGTAACATCACACATCAGGGCCTGTTGGGGGTTGGAAAGCAAGGGGAGGGAAAGCATTAGGACAAATATCTAATGCATGTGGGGCTTATAACCTTGATAGTGTGTTGATAGGTACAGCAGACCACAATGGCACATGTATACCTGTGTAACAAACCTGTGTTCAGCACATGTATCCCAGAACATAAAGTAAAAAAACAAAATCAATATAAAAATAAATATTCTGGATGTGAAAATGAACTCTTGACTTGGGGAAATTTTTTTTTCATTAATAGGAATGGAAGTTTTCATGGAAAGTGGGTAAAAAATGAGTTTAATAAGTTAGCCGTTTGTAATTTATATTTTGTTAATGCTAAGATAGATTTCTTTGCAATGATAATATAAATCATCTCTTTTTCTATAAGAGATTAAAAATATGAAAAGGAGAGTTGAAAGAAAAACTTCTAATTTCAGATTTAGCTCATATACCATACCATCTATGGCATATGTAAAAATCATGGCAAATTGTTACACAGAATATTTTTATTCTTTTTTTCTCTTAACTCCTAAATATTTATTCACTACTAAACATTTACAGGTTATATTTTATATTCCCTACATATTTAATTTCAGGAAGCTTTATTTTATTTTTATTAAAATATTTCACAGAATGTAAGACTAGGTGCAGCTATCAATAACACAACATATATCTGTGTACTCAATACCAAGTTGAAGAAATAAAATTATAACAACAGAGCTGGCACTTTCTGTATCACTCTCTAATCATAGGCTCCACCTTTGCTACCTACACTCCAGAGAGAATTATATCCTACATTTTATTTTGGCAATAACAAGAGCATTTCTTTTACTTTTTTACATTGGTATATCTTCAAGTGTTAGATTTTGGTTATATATTTCTTTTTTAATTTTAAAATTCTTCTTTTATTAGCTAAAATTTATATAAATGTTTTTACACATGTATTCTTACATACATATGAGAGAGTTCCTTGTAGGCTTAGGAGAAAAGTCATTGCCCTATGGTGTACACAGACCTTCATTCATAGATATTACCAAACTTTTCTTCATACTAGCTGTGACAGTTTACATTTCCTTCAAAAGTACAAAAGAGTTCTCATTGTTTTGCACTTCATTATCACTTAAAATAATGACAGGATGTTAAAAATTTCCTAGCCTGGTAAGTGTAAAATGTTTTCCCTTTGGTTTAAATTTGCACATATCTAATTGTTAGTAAATGTAGTGGCTTGTAATGAATTAATTACCAAACATTTTTCAATTTTGTATTTTTGTTGCTATTAGTAATAACCCTTAATTTATTAGTTATGTTTTATTAACCTCATCCCATAAATTTTAATTAGTATTTAATTGGTATTTTATTGGTCTTCTATTCTAGTTGTGTTCTATCTTCATTGTCATTGACTAACTCAGGTTATTGAAAAATATATGTGATATGGGTGTATTTCATGTGTGTTAGTCTTTTTAATAAGAGTTAATACCTGCTGAGTGTGCATTTAATGCTAAGCACAATTCTTGCTGGCAGTGTTAAATTTTATATATCGTATTGCAAAATATATAGCCTCTGTGTGATAAATACTATTCATATATCCATTTTAAGGTCAAATAAATTGCATTAGAAAAAATTAAGCAACATACCCTGGCTGATGTGTCAATGAATAAGTAATTTGATCCTAAGAAGTCTGATTTCAAAATGTACCCTTTATAAAACTTTATGGTATATTATGACTCATAACAAATTTATACAATTAGTCATAAATATTTGTTCTATGCAAATTATATTGTCAAATAAAATGCATACATATGGTGCCATAATCAAGCCACAACAAACACAAAAGGTATGAAAAATGTTGCAGATTTAAGAGACTTTCTTGGGTGCCTAATGTTATAACACTGCTCAACCTTCAACCCACACTTCAAGCAATGGGAAGTTTTTAATAAGGAATTAAGCATAAAGAAAAGCAGATTTTTAAAAATGGAAGCCTGCATATAACAAGGTGGCAAAACCTGTAAGTGGACTGCTGCTGTAAGACAGGCACACTCAGGGATCACCTTGAAAGACAGTTAAAGTGAGAAGTTCACAACCTAGCAGCTTGTGTTGTAGGCCTTATTTCCATTTCCAGGAAAGAAAGTGTTTCAAGGTCATGATCAACACAATTTATGATCAATCAGAAATGGAATGTTTGGCTGACCATTACAGCCTGAAGACTGATTTTGGATAACTTTCTCTGTTTATCTCCTGTTGGATATATGACAGGAATGTGTGTTTCAACTCAACAATTATCGGCTTCTTTTGATCAAATCCAACCTGCATGATACAACCTGAGTACCCAGTTAAATGCAGCATAAACCAAGTTAACACTCAATTATTACACACTTTCAAGGAAACCTAGCCATTATCCATAAAACAAAAATCATTATGGATTTGATTTGCTTTTGCTGCCCTTCCTCTGTCAGGCTTCAACAATATGTTATGGCCTTACTCATTGGTGCCTGCATAAAATTGCCTCTGACAAATCATGAATTCTTCACTTAAAAGGCTCTAGCCAGATGAAACATTAGAATCACCTACTGCCAAATAATATGGATTGCCATCTGAAAATCTTCTTGATGTTGGACTGCTCTTATATTAGATGTGCTCTCTCAAACCAGTATACATTGCCAAAAGAAGAAAAAGGTTTAAGAGGAAGATATATTATAAATAGTTTACATAATTTATTTCAAATTTTTACCTCTTCCTACAAATTTGAGTTCAGCTCTTTTGAGATTTTAGGCCTTGTGTCAGTTCTCCTTCTTCAGTAAGCAGGTATTGTCGTAGAATCATGAGAGCAAGAGGTTTTGCGGGATTGATGCATGTGAAAGAAAGGAGAGAAAGAAGCAGAATTGAGCAGGGAGGTCATCACATACAATGCAGATCTGGCACAGTCTTTGACAATCACATGGGATCTCCAAAGCCTAAATGACTCACTTAGAGGAGTTTCATGTTGGACAGAAATAGTCCTATGTCCTAGTACCTTTGTGGTGTTCCGTTTTCAGCTAGGAGACACTTGGTAAGAAAATGGCCTCAACTCAGATATTTTATGCACATCCCCAAGATGCTATTGCTGAGGGCCATCAGATAGATACACTATTTGCAGCTGAGTGGCACACTAATTCTTAAGAAGAATTTAAGCATAGAACCTCCATGACTGACACTGACACAAAGATATAATAAACATTAACTTGAATATATAATTGTGATTGTCATTTTGCCATATTGGGCTGATTCCATTTGTAAAAAGTCATAAAAGAGGTTAGAAGATAATTAACATTTAAAATAAAGTATAATTAAAGAGTTGCTTTAATAAATGACGATGGAGAAGGGTGAGCAATTTCTGGAAGCTACCATATTCAGATATGATCAGTGGAGACTCTTAAACCCTCTAAAAAGCAAGATTCAAAGACTAAGATGCCATCAGAGTGTAAATGTTAGGTCACTTCTCTTATCAAAAAGCCTTGACCAGCTAAAATACTAGTTGAAGTAGAGGAGCATAGACATAATTTGGGGATTGAAGTCATATGCGTAGTCTGTGACTTGAAAAAAAGAAAACCCTCTACATAAACACACACACACACACACACACACACACATGCACACATACATACATTTGCATAAATATTAGTGTTCTTCTACCCATGGATATCTGATGCCTAAATTTTTCCAGAAAATGTTTTTAGTGTCTTTACTATGTAACAGACTGTGAAACAACAGAACTAGAATGGGGAAAAAGACAAATATGGTCCTTATTCTCATTGTGCTTACAGTTCAGGGGAGAAAAGAGAGCTTTGGTGGTGTCTCAGCTTATTTGTTTAATAACCATGAACTCCAATGATGTCTTGAGTAGTTAAATCCTAGGCATGAAAACTAAACTTTAGGACAATGAATCTAATGTCACCTTTTCCTGGTTACTATTTATAGGATGGATAAACATTATCAGGAACCCATGGAGTGTCACCATCTTTAAAAGATGCTTGCTGTATGCATTTATAATTTCTTTTTACATTCACTGTTTTCCAAAACTGTTTCTTTCTTTGAATTTTCTTTGTCATCCTCTCTGTGTTAGGTTCTCATTTTGTTAACCTTAGGCATTTTTAAATCAAGCTGCCTAGAGATCAAGTCTACACTCACCGTGTGATTTTTGGCAAATTACTTAACTTTACATTATCTCTTATCTGTAAAATGAGAATAGTACTATACTGTAATTACTAACAATACTCTCCTGAAAATGAAATTAAGTAATGTATGGATATACATAAACAATATTTTCAACATTACCTCTTTTTTATTATTAGTTATCACTTAAATTTTGTAATACCTTTCTAAATTCCAACACCTGCCATCTATCACAGATGCTTTTTTTTTTTTAAATTTTCTGGAACATGTTGACTTTTTCTTTTTTTTGGCTCCCAAACTAGAATAGATCCCCATTACTTGTATGAAATGGCATCTCTACTCCTAATATTAAAGGTTTTGAACAAGGTGACCTCAATCCCTTTCCTGATTGTAGCATCGGTAACCTCCATCCCCGTCCTGTTATAACCAATATAAAAGGAATATAATTGGATATTCCCTTCCCTAATCCTTTATTTTCTCACTTTTCCTAGAAATCCTTAACTATATATATGTCTATAGAAATCTGAGGCAGTTTTTATTATTAACTAAACCCCCCCTCCTTTATGAAATATAATTGGGTTTTTCCTAAAGAAATAAATATAAAATTCATCTGTCTAATATAACATGTTTCATAATAATTTTATGTAAATATCTTGCTACTCTACTAGATTGTAAATGGCATACTAGGAGGAACTCTAAGACCTTTATAATAACGCATTACCATTGATTAGATGGGGGATTTCAACTTGTTCTTTCTACTCTCAAGTTTCAATAGAATGCTGTACAGTAGATCTCTTCAACTTATCCCTTTTATCTAACTGAAATTTTATGTTCTTTGATCAACATCTCCCCAGGCTCCTCCTCCCCCAATCACCCCAGACCCTGGTAACCTTCACTGTACTCTCTACTTCTATGAGATCAATATTCTTAGGTTTTATACATGAATAACATTATGTATTTATTTTTTGTGCCTGTCTTCTTATTTAACTTAATGTAATGTCTTCCAGGTTCATCCATGTCACAAATAACAGAATTTCTTTTTATTGTTGAATAGTATTCCATTATGTATATATACCACATTTTCTTTATATTCATTGAATTTAAAGTTTTAAAATGTTGGGTTGAGAAATCTCTGGACTATGAATTAGCCAAATCTTCATAACTGGTCAGAAGCATGATTTTATAACTGTTCCATTTAGCTCCTCATGCTATCAAATTTATCTGTCAATTATGTTTTATGTCTGATAATCAAAATTTTCTATGAAAGTTATAAAAGTGGCTTTTTAATGGAAATCAGTCAAATCATCACCAATATCATACAGATTTTATTAAGTATTAAAAAGTACCTCATTTTTAGTATTGTTTAACTTTTGAAACTAGTTATGATTCTTTTTAAGTCACAAAGGCACATTTAAAATTCTTAACTGGTAAACAAAATTTGATATTGTGAAAAGTTGAACAATCAGCAAAAACAACTCATAATAAAATAGTTTTTGATATATATACACATATATGTATATGTACACACAGTTTTCTACTAACAGGAAAACTATTGAAAGTAAACAATAGTGAATAGAATGGGGTAGTGAGAAATAACTAGATGATTTTATAAAAAAATGAAATAATTGTCTATGAATCTAATTCTATTATATATATGAAAAAAATCTCTAAGGTGAGGATAATAATTTGATTACATGCATTAAACAATATAGAGTTAAATTTTCCTGTTTCTTTGAATGTTAATAAAGGGGATGACATATAACAGCATGTGATTTTCTGCTCTTGTTATTTAATGTGCTGAGCGAATGTGCTACATCCACACTTCCTTATCTATTTGTGTTTCACAATTCAACATTGAATCAGGTTTTATTACTGAGACCAGGTTCCAGGGCACGGGGGAGGCTCAACTCCCTGATAGGATGTGTTCTTCCAGGCCCTCGGTCCCTCACTTACCCAAGAATGGGAGAGGGGACCCCACCGGGCATGCTGAGCTCCTTTTAAGTAAATATTGGACCCTAAAGAGTTTTGAAGAAAGTGATTTATTTAGGGAGACAGAGAGAAAAAAAGGAGAAAGAAAAGCAGCTCCCACAATGTTGCGGAAGGGGATCCAGAGATGGAGTCCACCTGGATGTGGGAGAAAGGGACTTTTAACCTGAGAGATATTCCCGTCCTATTCCAGTTTTCTGTCCTATGAAAGGAGTTCCTTTAAACTTCTGCTGGAGTGATTGACCTTTGATTTCTGTGCACTCTAAAGTTAAACAAAGACCTCTAAACTCCCAGATGGAGACATGGGTGGAGGTATGGCACTGGGAAGTTCTTGCCTTTGAAACTCTGCCCCCTTGTGGACCGGAAGAGAGAATACGTTTCCTCATTACTTTGAAAATATTATTAAAATGTGTATCATTTTCTTACTACATTAGTTATTTGTTTCATTCCATACATAGACTGTTATAGTCTTCTGCCAATATCACAGTAGCTGCTACAAGGGCCATAGTGACTTTACAGAAAAGCTTTGAAAAAAAATCTCAAAAAAGTTGTGAGACAGATGATATTATAGATAAACCAGAAGGGAAAAAATAAACAAAATCTGGAAGCTTTGCTTTATTTATGACATGTAAAAGCAACCATAAATCAGAATGGTACTTGACAACATTGCAGTTGTTTGTTAATAATCCTTAAATTGAATTTCAAATTATATGAACTAAAGTAACAATGTTTGAGGCATGAATTGAAAAGATGTTCAAAGTGAAGATTGCATGTACTTGACTACTGATGGGCAAATATGTAGCAAACATTCTATAAGCTACAACAATAAATATATTTTGTTTGAAAATAGAAGCTGAATTAAAATTCACGGCAATAGAGAATATCTTTATAATTTCAAATTGAATAATGTGTCCAATAAATATGGAAATATAAATATAGGAATGCATTTTATGATTATACAAATTAAAATTGGTCAAAATGATTAAGAGTCATGTAACTTTTTTAAAGTATTCATAGTTATAATTGCAAGTTGCTAGGAACTTGTAAATTCATCATTTTATCAAAACATTTTTTAGGAAATAATAATTTATATTAAATACAAATGTACTTATTACAAAATTTTCATAAATTATAAAATATAACAAATAAAATGTGTTATTTTTTTCCAATAAATGCTATGTTAAGTGGGTTTATTTAATTTTTGAAACTAGATAGTTAGTTGTTGGTTTGAAATCTTTATATGCACATTTAACATTTTTGTGATACTTTCTGTTCTGTTTGTATAAATTCTATCTTTAAAAACATCAATTTATTTATATAACATATTACATGTGTATCTACTTTCTCGCATGTCAACAGTCTCCATTCTTAATGATGACATAATTACTTGTTTTATCAACCATACATGTATTTTCATTATCTGAGTATTCACAACAATTATAGCAACAAAGATATATTTACTTTAGTTTAATATTGTTTTAAAAGTTTATTTTTTTCCTAAGACTTATTTAATTAGACATATAAGATCAAATAACAATGTTTTAGGGTAACTTGAAATAGTTTTTCTGTCTGTGATTATATAACCAATTATATAAGGGTAGTGTAACCTATTTTGCATTCAAATTTAGTTATTTTATTTTAAATTTAATTAAGTTTATGCTTGTATAAAATTTTAATGTGTAACCAAAATCAATTTAAAAAAAAAATAACAGGAATATAACAGTGAATAGAATGGGGTAGTGAGAAATAACTAGATGATTTTATTAAAAAATGAAATAATAATTGTCTGTGAATCTAATTTTATTCTATATAAAAAAATCTCTAAGGTGAGGATAAGGATTTGATTACATGCATTAAATAATATACGGTTAAATTTTCCTGTTTCTTTGAATGTTAATGAAGGAGATGACATATAACAGCATGTAGATTATATAACTAGTATAATACCCTCTATCTTACTAATACCTGGTATCTAATATAGTACCCTCTACCTTACCCTCTTCCATTTTATTTTGTGGTTCATCTTGCTATTTTCTTGTACATAATCGAGTTTGTATTTCTAGCCTTCCTTTCTTAGATTAATGTTAGTGCACAATAAAATGTTTCTTTATTTATACTTTTATTTATTTCACTTAATGAAGTATCCTGATGATGTTTCATAGTAGTATATATAAATATTCCTCCTTGATTTTGTGGCCATATTTTATTGTGAGGAAAGTATCAAAGGCTGTTTGACTCATCTTCTAGTGATTTGCACTTGGGCTATTGCCACTCTGCAGTCTACAAATACAGTCAATAAACCTGTGTATATGCATTTTACAATTTCATCATTGTATGTTTGGGATATATTTATTAGACGTGAGCTTGCTAAGTAAAGGTGTTTAAGCATATATAACATTTCTAGATGTTGGTAGATTGTATTTTAGAAGGATTGAACCATTTAGTCTTCTCAGAAGCGAAGTATGTTTACTTTCTTGCAGTTCACCAAGAAAGTATTTTGTTAAACTTTGATTTTGCCATGTAAATAGGCAAGAAACAGTATCTCATATTGTTTTCAGAGAGGGCATACTATTTTGTTTAGATCCATTTTTTTTTGAACCTCAATTTTTTTGTTGTTAGTAATAAAATGTTACCTTCTAAGTACATTACGTTTTATGGTAAAATAGGGTGTTTTAACTTATTCTTAAAGTAATTATTAGGTTGGTGCAAAAGCGATTAAAAATAATGGCAAAAAACCCACAAATACTTTTGCACCAACCTAATAAAATTGATCTTCCATGTGTAAGCCACTCGTCTGGGAAATAGGAATAATGTGATAAGCAAGATGAAGTTCATGCTCTCATGAACCGTGGAATGAGCCATAGTTTGGTGAAAGAAACAGGCAGTCAACAAATAAAGAAGTGATCAGACAGAATAATGTCAAATATTGTTAACTACTAGTTAAAAGAAGCAGAGACTGTTGGGGATGGAACTATGTTTTATAAAGAGCTTTCACTGACAATCTCTTTGAGGAAGTGTCTTTGGGATTCAGACATAAAAGAGAGAGAGAGAGAGAGAGAGAGAGAGAGAGAGATTTGATGTTCTTTAAAAAAAAGCAGAAAGATGCAGCAAATGTGAAGACCTGAAATCAGTAAACAACTGGCTAGTTTGGTGTACACAAAGATGTCCCATTGGCTTTAAAGGTCACAAGCGTTAGAGTGGCATGGATCAAATAAAAAAGGAAGGAGGTGCCAGATCATTTACCATTCTAAGACATATAATGAAGGTGTTCAATTAAATTCTAAGTTTATAGGAAGCTATCAGAGGCTTTTATAAGAGGGGAATTATAATTCATGCACTTATAAAGATAACTCTGGAAATGATGTAGGTAGCACATTGGAACGCATGGCAATAATGTACACATAGATGCCAGTAAAAAGCTTATTGCAAGGGTCCAGATGAGAGGTGATGGTAGCATCAGTGTTCTTTCAGAAATTTCTGTATTGGTTCCCCAAAATCTCAACAAGATATAGTCCTGCTCCTCAAATTCTTCCATGTTTTATAACTATTTATCAATATTATTGAGAGCTTATTATATGCGAGGCACACTTCCAAGTATTTTACATGAGTTGATGCATTTAAACCTTCTAGTTTTATGAGGTAGATAATCATATTACAGATGAAATAATTGAGCTCCAGAAAGGTTAACTAAATTGCTCAGGGTCATACATCTGGAAGCAATGAGCTTTTGAATGCAGATTGTCTTTACTCTGGCATGGAATTTTTGTTGATATTGTATAGAAAAATTCTTGCTGTTAAAAAAGTTGAGAGTGTTAAAATGTATAATATATTTAAGGTTGTAAGTATATTAGGTCAATATTATTCATTCATATATTTAATGTATAATATATTTAGAGTTGTAAGTATATTAGGTCATTTCAATGTTGATTTTACCTCTATTATTAGCCAATTAAAATTAGAATTTTTTTTTCTTTTTTATCTTTTTTTTTTAATTGTACTTCAGGTTCTGGGATACATGTGCAGATCTGGCATGATTGTTGCATAGATATATACATGGCAAGGTGGTTTGTTGCCTCCATCCCCCTTTCACCTATATCTAGGATTTCTCTCCATATTATCCCTCCCCAACCTCCTCACCCCCAGCCCAAGAGACCCCAGTGTGTGATGCTCCCATTCCTGTGTCCACCTGTTCTCATTGTTCAACACCCACCTATGAGTGGGAACATGCGGTATTTAATTTTCTGTTCTTTTGTCAGTTTGCTGAGAATGACACTTTCTAGATTTATCCATGTCCTACAAAGGACACAAACTCATCTTTTTTATGGCTGCATAGTATTCCATGGTGTATATGTGCCACATTTTCCTTGTCCAGTCTATCATTGATGGGCATTTGGGTTGGTTTCAGGTCTTTGCTATTGTAAACAGTGCCGAAATGACCATATGTGTGCATGTGTCC
>CAUYLG010021520.1:0-60372 GCA_963573385.1 Cacajao melanocephalus | reverse complement strand
TGATGAAGCTTAGTTTGGCTGGATATGAGATTCTGGGTTGAAAATTCTTTTCTTTGAGGATATTGAATATTGACCCTCATTCTCTTCTAGTTTGTAGGGTTTCTGCTGAGAGATCTGCTGTGAGTCTGATAGGCTTCCCTTGATGGGTAACCTGACCTTTCTCTCTAGCTGCCCTTAGAATTTTCTCCTTTATTTCAATACTAGTGAATCTAACGATTATGTGTCTTGGAGTTGCTCTGCTTGAGGAATATCTTTGTGGTGTTCTCTGTATTACCTAGAATTGGGTATTATCCTGCCTTATTAGGTTAAGAAAGTTTTTCTGAATAATATCCTGAAGAATATTTTCCAGCTTGGATTCATTCTCTTCATGACATTCAGGTACACCTATCAAACGTAAATTAGGTCTTTTCACATAGTCCCATATTTCTTGGAGACTTTGCTCATTCCTTTTTACTCTTTTCGAATCTTGTCTTCTCATTTCATTAAGTTGGTCTTCGACCTCTGATATCCTTTCTTCTGCTTGATCAATTCGACTGTTAAAACCTGTGCATACTTCACAGAGTTCTTCTATTGTGTTTTCCAGTTCCATTAATTCACTTATATTCCTCTCTAAATTGTCTATTCTCCTTAGCATTTCGTCAAACCTTTTTTCAAGGTTCTTAGTTTCTTTACATTGGGTTACAAGATGTTCTTTTAGCTCACAGAAGTTTCTTATTATTCACCTTCTGAAGCCTAATTCTGTTAATGGAATGCACTCCTTCTCCATCGGGCCTTGTTCCCTTGTTGATGAGGAACTGCAATCCCCTGTAGAAGGAGAGGCATTCTGATTTTGGGGTATTTTCAGCCTTTTTATGCTGGTTTCTTCCCATCTTTGTGGATTTATCCACCTGTCATCTTTGTAATTGCCAACTTTCAATTTGGGTCTCTGAGTGGACGTCCAACTCGTTGATTCCCAGCACCGGAATCTGAGCAACGCACTGTGTCAGCTAAAACAGCGGCATTGAGATTCATGATGCTTTTCTGCTCGGGAATCTCCGGTCTGGTTTCCCTTTTCAGTCCCTTTTTCAAGCAGCTGAATGGGCGACTCTGCTTTCCCGGAGCTCCAAACGTCGACCAAAAGGGGACCCAGTCCCATTTTTACTCTGCACCGAGAACCGCCGTGCCAGGGCACCAGCAAAACCGCCATGCCGGCCGCAAGAGTCGCGCTGGCGACCCGTGGGGCTCCTCCGCTGGGAATCTCCTGGTCCATGAGCAACAAAAATTCATCTGAAAGTGGCGTCCACTCCTTCTCTGCACTTTTACTGGGAGCTACAATCGTGAGCTGCTAGTAATCGGCCATCTTGGATATCTCTCCTGAATTTCTTATATATTTTGGATATTAGCCACCTATCAGATATAATAGAAAATATTTTCTTCCATTCTCTAGGTTGCCTTTCCATTTGTTGATTGTTTCCTTTGCTGTGCATATGCCTTTCAGTTTTATGTAGCCTCACTTGATATTTTTTCTTTTGTTGCCTATACTTTTGAGGTCATATTCATAAAATTATAGTTCACCTTTTTTAAACCTGTATTTATCTACCTGAATATTAAGAAGAATTAGTGTGTGATCTTTAAAGTCCTTTCCAGATCAAGAACATGATGGATAGATTAGCTTTAAAAAAAAATAGAAAAGGAGCCATTCTGTGGTTATAAAATGTCTGTAGAGGTTTCTAAAGGGGGTCAGATCAGAGACATTATGAGAGATGTATTCTGATGGCACAGTGAACGTCGATCCAACAAGTACAAGATGGCAAGAAGACTAGACACAATCAAGAACACTCCCACCTTTCTTTCCAAACACATTTAGTGCCTCCCTCATACTTTTAAGGTAAACTCAGACACCTTCATTTGGCTTATACAACATTTCCTGGTCAGTCCCCAGTTTACCTCCTTTGACCTCATTATTCCAGTGTGAGTGTATCAGTAAAGAGTTTCCATTTCTTTCTCTTGCCAGGCCTTTCTTTTCCTGACCTGTGTAGCTGCTACCCCCTCTTCCAAGAACTCTTTTTTATTCCTTTACCTCTCCTATTTCACCACCCGTTTTTCCAAGGTATCTTTTATGAACCCTGTCTGGGTAAGGGAACCTTGGCTAGATGCTCCTTCAGCATTGATCCTCCCTTGGCATTGACACTTGACGTGCTGCATTGTATTTGGCTGTTAATTTTCTGTTGCCCCCTTAGAACTTTAAATCTGAGGGCAGGGAACATGTTTGTTTTGTTGCATCCCTATCCCCTGACCCAGTTTATGGCACCAAGATTCCCAACAAATACTTGTTGAATAAATGGACAAATGAATGAATGGACTACTGAGCGACATTAAATCTGAGCTAGCTTACTGAGAAGACTTTCCAGAGTCTACTCCAGAGATCTTTAATGGGAAAAACCATCATGGAAATCAAATTACAAGTAACTTTTGCTATGAAGCATAAGTTTTCTTGTAGAATTATTTTATTTCTTATATTCTGAGAAGCCCTCTGAATAATAAGAAGAGTCTAATAGAAATTGAGGGGGAAATCATTGACATTAAACCAGGATTGTAATCCTAGAAATAAACAATAGTAACAAAGTGCCTATTGTAACAAACCAGGCTTATAGTTTAAAACCTAATTTAATGAAGTATTTCAGTGACAGGTCTTACTTTATTTGTGTTTATATTCAAATAGCAATGGAACCATTATGTGGAGTTTCTAAATATATTAATTGCACATTGTCATTAAATTTGTGGTATCTTGTCACTTTAAATGAAGTAGACGTTTATTTGTCAAACATTTCACATTATCTCTGTATCCTGAGTGCCTCACACATCAATTGTTTCTTTATATGGCAGAGTAGAAAAGAGAGCTGAGTAAGAGAATGGAGAGTTCAATGTCACGATTGATGCGAACCAGAGTAGACCATACGCTACTGTATGCATCTACAGCTGACCTGCACAAATCGGGTGATGACGTATTTATTTGGTTGTTTGAGACATCCGTTGACCAAAACAGCATTTGATTCAACTCCATGAGTAAGCTTCATCAGTTGAGTGCTTCCAAAATACCAGAGTAACATTCATTTTAATCAGCATCTCAAGTCATACTTCAGATACAAGGGACAGACGAAAGTATTTAACTCTTCATTCACAATGCCTTTGAAGAATGGCATTGGTTGCTAAGGAACAGCAATAGCATATTCTTGTGCAAACAGTTGGTCTGCTGGGAATTCATGTTACTGTTTCAATGGACTCTTTTAGAAGGAGGCAATATCTATTTTTTTATTTGCCAATGTAATGGCAACATATGTTGACTTAACTTCATCTATTTTGTTCAAAGAGGTATCACAGTTGAACCTTCATAAGGGCAGAAGAGAAGCTAGATGGCACACTGCTCTCTGTTGAATAGTGATTTGATTCTGGAAAGAAAGAATAAAAAGGAAATCCATCTTTATAGTTGTTTTAGAAATTGCTGTCATCTGTTGGGTAATGCCTTCGTCACATGACTCCTGGGTTACCAGGGTCCTGATTTCTGTTTCACAGATAAGGCAATTCAATGGCTTACTTTGGAAGAATGAGACTATAACTCTTAGAGCTTGGAGGACATGCAAACTTACTGGAATTTCCAGACCCCTATTACCTGGAAAAACATGTTAAAGCTGTTTTCTGAAATGCCCTTATCTAAGCCTTTTAAAAGAGAACCAATTTAAATTTTTTCATTGTAAAATGCATTGGAACACAGCAAGCATTTCTGATAGCTCTTAAAATTCATTCAGTGTAGCAGTTAAAGGCGACTTAATTAAAAAAACAACTGACAATATCATTAAGCTAGTGAGCAAAATAGAACTAATTTCAGACTGGAGCCCTACCTCTAGGCTGCAAAGGGCTTTGATTCAATATTTAGTCCTGTTTCATTTTGTACTCAGGCCAGGATTTAACAGTGATGGGGGTTGGTTGTGTTCTCTGTGCTTAGATAGATAGATTTTCAGAGGAAATGAACACTAACCAAAGAAAATCAACTTTGATTTGTGCAGAATCAAGTAGACCATTGTGTCAAACACCATTCTAAATAAGATGTTCCTTCTAGACATAAAATTACATGAGGTTAACAGTGAGGAAACCCAGATTTCATCTTTGCTCCCTCATAAACTGTTTAATTCCAGGGAAATGACTTAAATTTCTTTGGTGCAGGTAGACTCCAAAGACCCTTCCAGCCCCAAAATTTCATTATATGTTAATATCTGAGTTCAGCTGGCTTAAGTGGAAGCTTTTGGCAAAATTCAAAGGAAAGTGATAGCTATAGTATTTAGTGAATGCTTACCATGTATTAGATATCTTCTGTGTTTTATGCATTCTCATTTAATTCCCACAGCATCCCTATGAAATAAGTACTGTTATTATCCTACTTTTACAATGAGGAAAGTGAGAGAAATTAAGTAGCATGCCCCACGTGAGTTTAGTCTTTGATTAGATTATGACAGATCAGACAAGTTCTCAGGGAACTGGTTTCACCATTATCACTTCTCCTTTTTATTCAGACTCTGGTGCTAATTAAGCACTTCGCTTTTGATCCTTCCAATCTTGCCCTGTACAGGAGCACTGCATTCATTCCAATGTTTTCAGAAAGACTTTGCTTTTGGGGAAATCTATGGAAATGATTTAATGATGGCAAAATGACTTTTAGTGAATTCACAAAGAAGCTTTCAGTGTCATAACAAAGGCAAACAGAAGTCTGCAAATTGGGAATGGTTGTATGTAGTAAGAATGATGTGTTGTCTGTAGTGTGTGATGTGATTTGATATGATGAAAAAGGGAAGCACTATCTGAATTGAACCTTAGGAAGAAAAAAGAGAATTAAATAAATAAATGAAAAAAAAAGAGAAAGGGAAGCATATACATATATAGTCACAATTTATATGCACTTTATATGCACCATGTATTTACAAATATAAAACTTTGTATTTGTAAATGAAGGTAGTATATGGAGGACATCTCCAAATAGAGCAGTCTTAAGTGCCTCATAATAATAAAGTAGTAAATTTTCTTTTCTTTTTTAAAAAAGTTTCACTTTTATTTTAGGTTCAGTGGTACATGTGCAGGTTTGCTAAATAAGTAAACTCATGACTTGGGGTTTTGGTTTGGCGGTTATTTCATCACCTGGGTATCTTTTTCCTGAATCTCTCCCTTTTCCCACTTTCCTCTCAAGTAGACCCCAGTGTCTCTTGTTCCCCTCTTTGTATCTGTGTGTTCTTATTATTTAGCTCCTACTTATAAGTGAGAACATATGGTATTTGATTTTCTGATCTTGTGTTAGTTTGGTAAGGATAATGGCCTCCAGTTCCATCCATGTTCCTGCAAAGAAGTGATTTCATTCTTTTCTATGGCTGCATAGTATTCTATGGTATATATGTATCACATTTCCTTTATCCAGCCTATTGTTGATGAGTATCTGGGTTGATTCCATGTCTTTGCTGTTTTGAGTAGTGCTACAGTAAACATAATGTGTGGATGTGTTTTTATGGTAGAATGATTTATATTCCTCTGGTTATAGTCCCAGTAGTGGGTTGAATGGTAGTTCTGTTTTTAGTTATTTGAGAAATCACTGCACTGCTTTCCACATGGCTGAATTAATTTACACTCTCACCAGCAGTGTAAAAGTGTTTCCTTTTCTTTACAGCCTTGCCAGCATCTGTTATTGTTTGAGTTTTTAATAATAGCCATTCTGACTGATATGAGATGGTATCTCGTTTTGATTTTGATTTGCATTCCCCTAGTGATTAGTGATATTGAGCATTTCTTTGTGTGCTTGTTGGCCACATATATGTCTTCTTCTGAAAAGGATCTGTTCATATCCTTTGCCTACTTTTTAGTGGGGTTGTTTTTTTGCTTGTACATTTAAGTAGATTCTGGATATTAGATCTTTGTCAGATGTATAGTTTGCAGATATTTTCTCCAATTCCGTGGGTTTTCTTTTTACTCTGTTGGTAGTTTCTTTTGCTGTACAGAAGATTTTTAGTTTAATTAAGTCCTATTTATCAATTTTTGCTTTTGCTGATATAGCTTTTGGCATTTTTGTTATGAAATCTTTGCCAGATCCTACGTCCAAAATGTTATTTCCTAGGTTATCTTCCAGGGTTTTTATAGACTTAGGTTTTACATTTAGGTCTTTAATCCGTCTTGAGTTGATTTTTTTTAAATATGATGTAAGGTGGGGGTCCAGTTTCAATCTTTATTATTATTATTATTTGTTAGAGACAACGTCTCACTATGCTGCCCAAGCCTATACTTAATTTTTCTAGTTAACTTCTTTCTCCTGAGATACTCAAAAGTACAGGCATGGTGTTCAGAAAATAGTAATTCTGTAGGTGTTTTACAACAACTAAGACAAACTTAACAAATATTTTGCCTTTTGAGACTGCAGTAGCTGAGATGCTGTGGAGAATGCAAGGATCTATGTGATAATATATCCTCAGGAAGCACAGAATTTAGTTAGAGAGTGCATGTATAGTATATATGAAGAGATGAGTAACATCAGACAATTTATTTAATGAATAGTACAAATAACAACTTAGAATGTACTTCAAATTATGGGTGCAAAGATTTGTACAGTAGCCTTTTAACTAAAATATTAGAATATGGAATATCAAAAGCTGTTTTACTTACTATTTATGTGATTTAAGCAAGTCACTTAATCTCTCTGAAGCTTGGCTATTTTTGTTTGTGAAATGGGATGCTGATAGAACCCAAACTGCAAGGGTGGAATAGAAGTCAAATGAGATAACAGATGAGAAAGAACAGTGGAAGATTCTTATGTAAGATTGTCATTTGTGATGTTCAGAAATGTCCACCTCTGTGCCTTTTAGGCATGGGGCAGAACTGTACTGCTTTGCCTCCTTTGCTGTTAGGTATGGCCATGTATCTTACTCTGGCCAATGAAATGTGGGCCCAGATGGATATATGCCACTTCTAGAGGGAAGCTTTTAAGAGCCTGTGTGTAAATCACTGTTTTCCCCTTCTTTCTCTGCCACTGGGATGGTGGAAGCAATGTGAAGTCTTCATCGACGTGGGGTTCCTTAAGTGGCCACGATGAGCAAAGCCCCAACTACCTGATGTTGAGTATGAAGCATGAGCAAGAAATAAATTTCTGTCATGTTAAAGTAATGAGATATTTGGGGTTGTTGCTGCAACATAATTTCCTGAAACAGTCTGGCTAGAATGTATACCAATTATTCTTAATATTACTTGAGTACCTGGATATTCAGGTTTTAGATATACATGTGTCTGCTGTGTATTAGATTTGTTAATATCTTTGCTACCTTTTTTAACTCCAGTTTTCAAAAACAGATGTTGGTCTCAAACCAATCATGTCTTTTTCTCATCTTTTCTGTTAAGTATTTAAGGTATCTACAAACCAGGAATAGAACTGGGCTTTTCTGTCTACTTCTAGTTCTTAAAAGTTTAATTGAAAGGAAAACTTATTGGTCGGAACAAAGTTTCTATGCATATCATAACAATATTTGGAAGAGTGGTTGAATATAATTAAAGACAAGCTACCTTTATATATATATTTTAACAAGTCTGTAGTTATTACCACAAAATTAAACCTGAGTCTTACAATTTTGGGAAAGGTAAACTCTTGCTCAGATTTTAAGTTCTTACTCTCCTTGACACCCTTTTCTCACTTAGAGAAAATTGGACCCATTTTAGAACATGTGGCCATAAACCGGTGCTTGAGAGCCATGCAAGAAATGGCATTCTGATTAAGAGTACTTTTAACAAGTTCAGGATAACAAGTTCTCCTGGAGGATGCCTAAGACAGAATTACTTTATATTGAACTCTTATCTGCATTAAAGCATATAGTAAGCATTCAGTGTAACAGTCACGAACTTTGATGATCCGAGCCATCAATTTTAATGAAGATTCATGTGTATCCCGTTGAATATAGCTCTCTTAGGGTGTGTGTGAGCCAGGGGAATGAGCTCCCCTAGTTCCAGATAACAATTAGCCCAGTGTGACTCTGTTGAAAGGCTGGTTAGTGCCAGCCCTGAAGACTGCGGCATGGCCTTCTGAGTGCTTAGTCTCTTTAGACTGAACAGATTAACCCTTCTTTTTGGAGCAAAGCCTACATGCCATATGCCAGGTATTAGACAAGTGGGTTATCTCCTTTAAGCCTCTTAACAATCCTGTGAGTCCTTTTAACTCCTTTTTATATAACAGATTCAGACAAAAACAAACAGAAAAACAGAGGTAAGTTCTGCCCTCCATATTTGTCTCTGTGGTGTCTGATGTATCATAGAAATTGGTTAGATGTGAAAAGGTTGACTTAAGCAAACCTTTTAGTTCTTTAACATCTTTGACATTTGTTTCATAGAAAATAAAAAAATGCCAGAGTCAAAGAGAAACTGCTCATGATTCTGCCACGCATGGTGAAGTATGATTGAACTTTGGCATGCAGTCCCCTTCCTGACTCTAAGTGTGTGCAGTGTTTGTGGAGGGAGATGTGAAGGAGCACTGACCATCTTCCATCAGTACTCAGAGACCCCTGTATCTCGAGGATGAGGGGCAGGAGATGTAATTTAGTTAAATAGTCATTTTTGAGAGGAGCTATGATAAAAGTAATGTCCATGGTTACTGTCTTCTGTTGGCCTTTCCCACTGCTGGCTAATGTCATCCAGCCACCAATCAAGGCTTGTGAATAGGTGTCTAACACAGCAGAGTAACAGCTGAGGCTGCATGTATGTTTACCAGGCTGTAAAAATTCCCAGCCTTTACCACTCAGGGAAAGTGTCACAAGCATGCTATATCTGTTGGTGAATGTGATGAATCACCCACAGAAGGACAGCAAAAATGCAGGCTTTCCATATTAAAAGGGAGAACATTACATTCATTGTCTCCCCAGATCTTCACTCGAGACATCCACGGTTTCTGGTAGATCATCCTCCATGATTCCCCACTATTGTAAGGAAGTAGGCGAGCTTCTCTGTGTGTCCCTTATAGTACCAGTCAATAGTGATTAGTAGGAATTTATCACTATGATGTACTTCATGGTTTTCCACCTATAAAGTAGTTTTTATTCTAGTTTTGCTAATCTAGTTTGGTAAATCTCCATAGCCCATTTCCCTGAAATTTAGGTATTTTAAAACATTATACATCTGTCATCTGTGTTTTCTGTTTCTTTTCTTTAGCTGCATTTACCCATGCTCTAAGTAGCTAACTTATTTTCCTCTATTCACTCCAAAGGATCTACCCCTTTGATTACCTGATCTTTGAGGGCTCTTGCACCCTACTCGTTGTCTTTCTGGTATAATTTTTTTTCCAGGAATAGCACTGCAGGTTTACGTTCAGATTTAAGAATCCCACTGTGATGATGATAACCTATACATACCTCTAACTCTGGGCCAGGGACTGTTCCACATGTTCATGTTAATTTACTTCTCATAACCCTGTGAGCGCATACTGTTGTTAACCCCATTTTACGGATGAGGGAGCTGAGTCACAGAGATGTTTAATGACTTAAACAGGGTGACACAACTGTTAGTGGCAAATCTGGGACTTGAAGCCAGGCAATGTGGCTCCAGGACCTCTCTCATTTAACGGCTACTTTGTGCCCATCCCATTCTCTTCTTTCTGTTTTCATTTTCACTTTTTTTTTTTTTTGAACTTTTCTTCATAAACTATGTGAAGTCTCTTTCTGTTTTGTCCTGCTTTATTTAAAAGGATCCAGCAAAGGTGCAGAGAGAATGTAATGGCTTTGCTCCTGATGTCACTGCAAGTTAGAATCCACATTGAGAAGCATGGGGAGAGGCCAGAATCAAACAAAACATTCTGGGATCACAGTCACCTTCTTGCTTGACAGACACCTTCTCTGTGGAGGACTCGGGGTTCTCCTGTGGTGTGCTTAGGAGGGGACTGGCTTTCTGGCCTATCTGAAGTGGAAGGCGTCCTCCAGGGTGGGCGGGCTTCCTTTAGGGCTGCTGCTCCTCTTGTGCATCACTCAGCCTCGGTTAAAGTCCTCAGAGCTGGTTCTAGAAAGCGGCACTGGTGAGAGAAGAGAAACTGATGCTGCTCAGTGGAATCACATGAGGAACAAACTGCGATGTTTCCTTGCTTCGTGGGTCTGGGTGTAAGACTGTGAGAACATGTTTGTGTTCCCAGTCCTCAACATAGCCACACCTGAGGAGTTGGCCTTGAGTCTAAATGATGCTCTTTTTTCCTCTATTAGGAACCAGATAAGGCCTAAGTTCCATGCGGTGTTTGTGAAATCCCTGAATCCTAGGACTCCTTCCCAACAGATTGAATGCTGTTTCTCTAGGTTTAGGTTAAAAATGTGTTAGCCTTGGACACTGGGGCCAGGTTTATTGCAATACGGCATAGCCAGGCTGGCCTGGCCACCTTGGGCTGCCACTCTCAAATGCTTTGCATTTACAGAAAAATTGATGGAGCTTCTCCTAGGGTAGATCTAATCAGTTGGTAGTTCCTTGCTGTCACTGCTAACCTGTCTGTGCCTTCAAATCTCTGTTGACTTTGAGGACCTATCTGCCTACTTTCTGCAAGTCACTCAGCCCAGCCATCCTGCTCCACTTCTTATATATCTGGTATCTGGGTCAGTCCAGCACTACCTTTGGTGCCAAGCCTTTGTCCTTGCATAATTTTGTAGACTTCTTTGGGGGGTGGTTTGAGAATTTGATGCAAAGCATGATGTCTGACAATTGTCTGACATTAATATTAAACAGTCATCTGAACCCCTGTAATGGCCTCCTAACTGACCCTCTTGCTTACAAACCCCTCCCCCCAACCTCCAAAAGCAATTTTCTACCTATTGCCAATATGATCTTTTAAAAATGAACATTCTGTCATATCAGTTTCTCGCTTAGAATCCTCCAGTGACTTCTCAATTTTTGGCATATTGAATAAAACCCAAGCCTGCATAACCCCACGTGATCTGGTCCCACCTCTACCTTGGACACCATTTTGTACCAGCCTCACCCTTTTGATTCTGCCACACCAACCTTCTGTTTTAACACTTCAAGTACTCACATTGGCACTTGTGTACATGCAGTTTCTGCTTCCTGGAATGCTTGTCCATTGGTCTTAGATGGCTGGCCTCTTCACACCACCAGCTGTCACCTTAACATCCTGAAGAGGCATTCTTTCATCACTCAGTCTAAAGTAGCCACACTGTCACTCTTTCCTCCTCTTGAATATTTGTCCATTGTCCTTCTACTCTCATTAGAAAATAAACTTCATCAGGTGGGGACCTCTCATGGCCTGTTCTCTGTTGTATCCCCAATGCCTAGAATAGTGCCTGGAACATAGTAGGTAGGTGGTGAATTAATAGCTATTGAATGAATAAATGATACATGGTAAGTGCTCAATAAACGTTAGCTATTATTATTATGTTAGATAAAAATGTGAAAATGTAACTGGGGTTCAATTGAGTCCTTATTTTTTGCAGTAATATGTTCAAAGAAACAACTGTGTGGCAGAAAAATATGACTAAAAGCAACTAACATCTTTACTCATTCTCAAAAAAAAAAAATGCTCAAAGTGAGAGAGTATATTTTTTACCTAAAACAACTTGTTGAAATCTTGTTGCCATTTCTGATACAGTGTTCAACGCACATGGCAGCTCTGCCAACTGTATCTTTCTGTCTCTTTGCCAACCCCCAACCAAAGAGCTCTTCAAAAACCTGGCTAAGTGCCATCAGGTATTGTTGTTACCTTTTTTGGCCCCAGTTTCTAAATCAGCATTCAGAAAAGGTCAGGAGTCACACAGGCACATTGGAAACTAGAGTGAAGTTGGGGGTGCTAGAAGTGAGGCTGGGAATACTCAGGTTGATCGTTTTTGAACCTGCTGGACATACAGCCAAAAAAAAAAATCTGATTAAAGATATTAGGGAATTCTAAACTGAATGGTATCTAAATAAGACTCTCCTAAATAGCTGTACTTGTGGAGCATTGAATCCTAGATATATTTTTCAGATACACAAAAGCTAAATCTCTTAAATCCTTGCTATCCTACTACAAAGCTTTGAACCCAGATTAGACAGTGATTTCTACTATCACAAAGCTTATGTGTTAAAACTATTTGTTTACTCTATAGGTCCTCCCTTGCAACCTTATTGACTTGCTTTATTATTTTGTTTGTAACACCTGTGAAACTGGACCTAAAAGAGAAGAGAAACTATTAGAGACATGGAAAAGAACATGATACTATTCAGCCTGAGTGAGCAGACAAAGATGAAAAATGATCCCACTACACAGTGGTAACAGTGACCCTAATTCCTAAAGTGGGAGTAAGGTCAAAGATAGGAGTGTGTCCTGGCCACTTTTTATCTCTGAGTTGTTTCTCCAGTAGTGAGTTCTGGCCTACAGAGCCATCAATGCCTTCTGTTCAGCTTTCTTATGTCTACTACACATTTGCCAGACAGACCTTTGAGATTACAGGATGTGGTCTTGGGAAAGCACGCCTTTGCTGTGCAAAATATCCAGGTCTGCCAGAGCATCTTTTCTGAGCTCTTGGCTTCATTAATACACTGCTCCAACCTGCTGACCTCAACTGACTCATCAGGTTATAAACGGAGTTGGGAATAGAAATTATTTCCCTGGGGGATCCCAGTTGTATAATAGCTGTCATTTGTATGCAGTAAAATGATTTGCAGAGTAGCACAGCTCAGAGTTCCCAGCTGCATTCTGTCTATCTCTGGCAGCATATGAAATAGTTTGCTGGCTATGTGCTTTCTAAAAGGTAATATGGACATGATAGTAACATCTGGGCCTGGGGTTTTCTTCCACCCCATATAGATTTTAGTAGGAAGTCTGCATCTAAGAAATTGGAGTTTAATGTCTGTTCCTTTCTTTCTAACTGCATGCCTGTCAGTTCTCCCTTGCTTTTACTGGCCACAGTCTTGAGCCTCTCAGCTGCCATCTCCCAGAGAGTGCCAAGCTAAAGAGCTATACATAAATATTCATGAGGGAAAGAGACTCAGAAAACAGAGGACGGGTTGGGGAACCCTTTTTCCCGAGATGGGCTACTGGCTTCTTGCCTTACTTTCCTTTTCTTCTCTCCATCTACCCCTAGAGTAAATTAACTTATACACTGGCCATTATCTTCCCTATCCAGTGGGGAAGAGGCAGAACAGTGTGGAAGGCAACATCCAAGAGAAGTGTGAGAACTACCCATGTTCCCTTGGGGTGGCATGATGTTATCCAACCAACTTATTCCACTGAAGGGTGCATTGTCCAAATAGTCCTTATATGCCATAGGGGTCAAAGAGGGTGGAATGAGGAGAGCAGAGAATCACAAGTGATAATAGCTGTTGTGGTGGACAGCAGAGGGATAGAGGAAGGAGAGATGCTTTTGTTTGCCCTAGCCAGTCTCATGGGGACTGTGTCTTGAAGACAGTAATACAGGGGCTCACACTCCCTCCTCTAACCCCCTAAGCCTTTCTGTTCTAGAAAATCAGATTTAAATGAACTACAGCTGCAGCCTTGAAGGCTGTGGAGAAAGGGAGGATATTTCAGACCTCTGTACCTCACTGAGTTGATGCTCAGAGGCCTGAATCTGTGTCTTCTGGTAATTTTGCCATTGGGTTTAGCATCCTCCACTTAATTCATCTTTCTTCTCCCTCTGCATTTAAATCATCCCTAGCCACTAAGTTTCCCACAGCTTAGGCGGCTGCTGAAGGCTCCAGTTTGTTCCACACTAGGTTGTTCTCTGACAGCTACTTGTCTCAGTCTCAAGTTCCTGATTTTCAGTTTTCACACTATTCCGAGCTAGGATCTTGCCTATTTCTAGTTACCCTTACCCAAGTTTCCATTTTATAACTTCCCATCAGAGATGCACAGTCTGATTAACTCTTCATAATACTGTTTACTCTTTGTAAGCAGTAGAATTGGACTCTTAATTCAGATCAATTTATAGAAGAGCGGTCGCTATCTCTATGTGCCTGCCTTTGCATGGACTGCATTTAGTGCCTTTTTCTACTATATGACAAGAACAATTTTATTAGTCTCAGCAGACAAGACAAAGTCACAGCAAGCGTGATGGGAGCCAAGATTTCTTACTGACTTGACTGAACACGTCTGACTAAGGCCAGTTCTTAAGGTAATTGAACACACACCAATGCTTTTACACAGTTTCTAGCCTAGCCTGTCTTCTCAGCCTGATACTTTGAATAAGTGGGGAGTCTATAAGCTGAACCCTGTGTCATATGATTGGTGGGTCTGGATGAAAATCGTTGTATTGGAGCCAGAATGGCAGGAAACAGTGAGATACAGTAGAAGGAACACTGAACTTGTAGTGAGAATCTTAGGTTTGGGAGCATCCTTACTCTGCCAACTTACTATCCACATGACATGGTCAAAACACTTAACCTGATGTTGTTCAGCTGCTCATGAATCCTGTGTACCAAGCACTGTGCTTGGCACTGTTGACACATTGGTGACTGTGGCAAGATCTTGCAGCTAAGTGTGACAACTCTGGCTATGTTAGGGGGCTCTTGTGACCCTTGAATGAGATAATGTTAGGGGGTTCTTGTGCGCCTTAAATGATAGAAGAGTCACTTGTTTTGTGAACTTTAAATATTCACAAGAGAGGTCTCCTTTTTACTAAAAAAAAAAGTAATAGTATACATAATTTAAAGGCCACATGGGAGAGCATTAAGATATCCAACAGAGCACCATATTGAAAAAAGTGCATAGCTACACAGATGGAGAGTGTACGCTATCTAGTGGGAAAATACTTTTTACACATTTGTACACATACAGTGGCAAAGTATAAACACTACTGCCTTTGAGACAAGGAATATAAAGTACTTATTAAAAATAAATTATGCGAAACTCCATTTGATTGTCTTAGAAGCTATTCTTCTGTGTTGTCATTGAACACCCGGAAAGACTACAGGCTTGTGAAGCAACATCTCTGTTTACATGATGTATTTCTGTATCACTCTTCAGGGTCAAAAGAGCAACAGAGCAGAGTGGCTGTAAAGTATGGATTGAGGACAATCTTCAGACCACCCTTTCCTGGTGAGGGAGAGGCTTTATGAAGGCTTATATGCTCCTTTGGAACCTAAAAGGCAGCCCTTGAGATCCTCCTGAGGGACTAAATACCAAAGGGATATTAGACCTGAGCAGACTTAGATGCACTACACATTGGATGATTCCAAGTGACATAGAAGAGCATTTTAAAATCATATACTATAAGACAGATTACAGATCTATAAAAAGACAGTGTCCCATTAAAAACTCCTCATGACATACTGGTAAGTGAGGAAAAAAAAAAAGAACTATAGACTGTTTTGTACATATCTCACTTTTTGGAAAAAGAAGTATTTGCAGGTTTATGTGTGTCTCAGTCTGTTTTGTCACTTACCTTAAAAAAAAACACAACTTATAAATTTAGAAAAGGAAAGGAGACTTTATTTCTTCTTAAGAATTATTAGCCTGTGGGGTGGCCATCCCACAGAAGCCTGCCTCTGGCCAAGACCCACTATGAAGGAGGTGTGTTTGGGATAGGTGCTTTATGTTGAACAGGTTGGCTAAACATACATGTTGAACAGGTTGCAAAAGGAGCTAAGAATATTCATGAAGGTGGTCCTACTGCATGTGTATTGGACAAACATGCATATAACATACACCTGTGTTCACTTTGGAGTGGAGACTTAACACTTAAATGTATTACAGTTAGGCCCTATATGTCAAAAGGTCTTTTCAGGACATGAGGGCACCCAAGTGGGCAACATCTGTAAACCAGCCAGAAGCAGTCCGTGGTTGGTGGTTTTCTCATCAGGAGAAAGTTACTGAAATCAGTTTTGTCCAAAGCTGTATTTTTGGCTGATAGAACAGGGGTTCAGTTAGCATTGATGAGTTGGATGCGTTGTAATTGTTTTAATGTTGCCTGTCTCAAGGCTAAAGTTTGTTTAGTTGTTAGAGAAAAAGAAAAACCTTGTGGTAATTAAAACATCGTTTATGCTGGAGGGTGGTGTTAGGAGGAGGGAGAGCATCAGGAAGAATAGCTAATGGATGCTGGGCTTTATACCTAGGTGATGGGATGATCTGTGCACAAACCATCAAGGCACACATTTACCTATGTAACAAAACTGTACATGCACCCCGAACTTAAAAATTGGAAAAAAAAAAAGTTTATTTTACTCATAAATAAACATAGTTTATTCCAAGTATAGGAGTGTGTGACTTACCCTTTGCCTGGCATGGCCATATATCCTGCTTATAATTTGGTATCTTAGTGCCACAAAGAGTCTGTTCTATCAGTCTTATGATCCCTATTTTAACATTAATGCTAATCAGTCATGTCTAAACTACAAGAGGGAGGGGATGTAATGAGGCATGTCTGGCCTCCCATCCCATCCTGGCTGAGAACTCAGTTTTAAGATTTTTAGGGGGCTCCCTTGGCCACAAGGGGGTCTGTTCAGTCAGTTGCAGCAGGGGTGGGTAAGATTTTATTTTTGGTTTACACCCTATAACAGAATACCACAGACTGGGTAATGTATAAGGAAAAATGTATTTCTTACCATTCTGGAAGCTGAGAAGTCTAAGGTTAAGGGGCCCACATCTAGCGAGGGCTTCTTGCTACATCTTCACATGGCGGAAGGCTTGAAGGGCAAGAGAGCAGGGGAGAGATGGGGGAGAACCGAACCCATCCTTTTATTAGGAACCTACTCCCGAGATAACAGCATTAATCCATCATGCCCTAGTGACCTAATCACCTCTTAAAGGTCCCACCTCTCAACACTGTTACATTGGGGATTAAGTTTCTAACACTTGAACTTTGTCACATTCAAACCATAGCAGTATGCAATATTAACTTTATCATTGGATGATACAGTTTTGTACTCATCTTTGGACTTTCTGTATTTTCTCAGCTTTGTGCAGTAAGCATGTATTTCTTTTGTAGTCAGAAAAGTAATTATTGTAAACAAAATCTTATTATAAACAGAACTCTAAAATATTATCTATACAGCAAAGGGACTGTGCTGTTCATCATTTTATCCCTGGTGTCTGGACTATTCAGTGGAATCACATGAGAGAGCTTGTGAACGCTGCAGATTTCTGAGCCTCAGCTCGAGATGCTGGCTGATTCAGTTGTTCTGGAAGGAGATGAGGCTGCCAGGAAAAATGGGAGCAGATTCTAGAACAAATCATACTACAGAATATTGTCAAACCTATCATTTCCCATATAACTCCAGGTTTATTATAACCTGGGACAAAATGTGTACCCCAGTTGCAAATTATCACTGTAGCCTTCCCTCCATCTTGGCTCCAATTGCTGTTCTACCTGGGAAGAATGGTATCTAGTTCAGTTTCCCCTGAGATAGTTTTCAGGCTCTGTGGGACTTAGAAAAAGCAATTATCTATCAAATACCAGATGGCTGTGTAGATTAGCCCCAATGAGTAAAAACACAGTGATGCGAACAAAAGATGGTGATTAGCTGGTTGAATAACAACAGACCATCTCAGCGCAGATGTACTGGAAACAAGGGCAGGATCAGATACTACGGTCTTTATTTTCTTGGGTTCATTAACAATGCATTCATTATTTCAATACTGCTCTGATGTTAACAGGGAGATAAGGAGAGGGGGATAACTTTTACACCACAGCTTTTTCATTTTTATTAAAACAACATTTCCTTAAAATTTCATGGTAAGAGATGACTTAATGTTGTTTTCCATCTGATTGTAAAGAATAGTAATGTGTGCTTGTAAAGAATAGTAATGTGTGCTTCCTGGGAGTTTTTTTCTTTTTTAAAGAATCCCAAACTAAGCATTTTTAGCTCAGTTTACATAACTGTTATAGAAAAACTAATATCCCCATAATATTCACATCATCCACATATGCAAACACAGGACTAAGTTGTATTTAAACAAAACAAAAGAAAAAAGACAGTGGAAGCCACCCAAATGTTTCAGGCCTCCATTCTGGTTCTATTTAGTTAAAAAAAAAAAAAAAATTGAAACTTTCTAAGATGCTGTCGATTCAAAACCCCACTGTAAACTCTAGGATCTCCCAGCTGTCAGGCTAAGGTATGAGTCGGAGGTTACCAAAACTAGTAAAATGTGGTACCACAATTTTAATTGTAAAAATATCTAGTTTAAAATGTAGCCGATATTTAGAAACACATTAACACACTCTAAAACATCCAGAAGCATTTAGGTATTGGTGGTGTACAAGCACTAAACATCATTTTACTTCAACAAAGAAATAGTCAAAATATTAAAGTCAGAGTTTGAAAAAGGTCAAAATCTGTTAAAATATACTGCTTTTTTTTAATGAAGGAAGAAACATATCTCTAAGGTATGATGGGAGATATATCAGTATATATCAGTTAATATATATTTCTGGGAATAGATGCCTTCAAAAATATAGATATTGTTGCAGAATTGTGGTGGTTTAATTTTTTGACAAATGCATTATCTTAGGAGTGGTCAGTCTGATTTGTCTGCCCCTAAAGAATCTATAGTTAAACCCATATCATCCAGCCCATGTTCCTAACATTCAGCCAAGTAATGAAGATGAGGCAACTGAAAGCAGATATTTTGGCAAGAAGTATCACTGAGAGGCAAGCTGATCATGAGTAGATATTTTTTTATTGTTTTATTTACTCATTTGTGAGCCTGAAGTATTGGTTCCTCCTAAGTTCTCTCTCTGACATTTAGATAATTTACCGCCAGATAGATGGTGATGGTGATGGCTGGCTTTCCGTTAATCTGTGTATCGTCATTGTAGTTCATCCAGGTACAGGAAAGAAGCTGGCAAAGGAATAGTATAAATGGATGCATGCGATGTGATTTCAGAGAGTATCAGGTTTGCTTAAGAATGTTAGTGGCAAAATAATCTAAAGAAGTTTTTTTTTCTTTTCTGTTTAAGACAGAGTTTCACTCTTGTTGCCCAAGCTGGAGTGCAATGGCCCGATCTTGGCTCACTGCAGCCTCCACCTCCCAGGTTCAAACAATTCTGCTTCAGCCTCCCAAGTAGTTGGGATTATAGGCATGCACCACCAGGCCAGGCTAATTTTGTATTTTTTTTAGTAGAGCCGGGGTTTCTCCATGTTGATCAGGCTGGTTTCAAACTCCCAACCTCAGGTAATCCGCCTGCCTCAGCCTCCCAAAGTGCTGGGAATACAGGTGTGAGCCACTGCACCAGGCCCTAATATAAACAAGTTTTGTTGCTAGTATAGAATTTTAAAATTATATTTATATTAAAATCATTACCTATTGTGGAATATAAAGCAAAATATTTATGTGTCTTTAAGAGATGGAGTCTTGCTCTGTCATCTATGCTGGAGTGCAGTGGTGCAATCATAGCTCACTGCAACCTCAAACTCCTAGGCTCAAGTGATTATTCTGCCTCAGTGTCCCAAATAGCTGAATTCAGGTGCATACCACTATAAATGGCTCAAAGTATACATTTTTGTAAAGATGAAATAGTAGATTTCAAGGACATTTCCTGCTTAGAGAGGCCACTTTCCACTGTACCTCAGGACTCCAGAATGTGGGATTATGGTGATATATATTAGTTCATTCACATATTTTATTAGAGACTCTTCCGTAAAAAGATTTGAGAAGCACTGCTTAGGGGCAGGAAGAAGAAAAGCATAACATTTACTTAAATAGATGTCTATTCAGTTACAGTTATGAAAGGACTCCATTCAGTTATACATTTTTTGAAAAAACCTAACTCTTAAATGAGCTAAGCAGGCCAGGCACAGTGGCTAACACCTGTAATCCCAGCACTTTGGGAAGCCGAGGTGGGTAGATCACCTGAGGTCAGGAGTTCGAGACCAGCCTGACCAACATGGTGAAACCTCATTGCTACGAAAAATACAAAAATTAGCTGATCAGGGTGGTGCATGCCTGTAAACCCAACTATTTGGGAGGCTGAGGCAGGAGAATTGCTTGAACCCAGGAGGTGGAGGTTGCAGTGAGCCAAGATCATGCCATTGCACTCTACCCTGGGCAACAAGTATGAAACTAAATCTTAAAAAAAAAAAAAAAAGGCAAGAAGAAATCACTAATTATTCTATTTATGAGAATTAAAGTTTTAGGGAATAAAGAAGTACCAATGGCTAGATTCTTACCATTTCCTGATAAAGAACCATGAGTGGCGTTTTTATCTGCTTTAGTGTCTCATTTACCACTTTCGGCATGAAAAGTTCCCATGATTTATGCATACATAGACTCTTGCTTATAAATATTTTCTGCATACTTTGATAATGATTATAATGATAATGAACCCATACTAGTGTTCACTGCATGCCAGACACTGTTCTAAGGTTTTTGCATTTAACCCTCACAGCAACCCTGTGAGATATAATTGTTCTTGTGTTTTCATTTTTTAGATGAGGAAACTGACTCAGAGAGAGTTCAGTAATTTTTTCAAGGGCACATAGCTTACAAATGATAGAATAAAGAATGGACCCTGACAATCTGGTTCCAGAGTCCTGTTGTTAAACATCACCTTTTTCTGCTTGTCATCATAGAAATTATTAAATGTTTACTGTTTACAAGGCTAATATTTATGAAGTCATTAGAAATTCTGTTGGAGAACAGCTTTGAATCACATAAGTAGCTATTAACAAATGAGGATCTAGTAAAATTTGAGAATAATGACATGGTAGGTGCCATTTGGCTAATAAAGGAAATAAAATGAAGCCCTGAAATAGATTTTTTGAAATTACTTTCATTATGGTTGCGCTATGTACATCTTGTGTAAAGGATGTTGCTTGGTGCTATTGGGCAGGGGTTTTTTTGAGCTTTTTAAAACTTTATTTCAACATAACTATGCTTACAGAAATACACTCATATTTAATAATAGAATGTAGCTTAAGTTTAACTTACACGCAATTTGGATCAAAAAGTTGGTACATGGTTTAAGATTTTTAAAAAGGACTTGCAATCTGAGTTATTTTTATCTATTACCAATTGATATGGTTTGGCTGTGTCACCACCCAAATATCATCTTGAATTCCCATGTATTGTGGGAGGGACCCAGTGGGGGGTAATCAAATCATGAGGATGGGTCTTTCCTATGCTATTCTTGTGATAGTGAATAAGTCTCATGAAATCTGATGGTTTTATAAGGGGGAGATTCCCTACACAAGCTCTCTCTTTGCCTGCTTCCATCCATGTAAGATGTAACTTGCTCCTTCTTGCCTTCCTCCATGATTGTGAGGCCTCCCCAGCCGTGTGGAACTCTAAGTACATTAAACCTCTTTCTTTTGTAAATTGCCCAGTCTTGGATATGTCTTTATCAGCAGCATGCAAACGGACTACCATACCAATGTAAAAAAAGATGAGATCCTCCATCAAATGCTGCTCTAGGAGGCAGCAAGAACCTTCAGAAACTTATCTTTGGTTTGCCTCATAAAAATAGCATGCTTTGCACTGTGTAAGTTTATAAAATTGGTGCAATAAAACATTGTAACATTTCAATGCCAGTTTAGAAAGTTTAGTAACTAATGGATGTGGAAGAGGGTGGGAGAGAAGCCTATGTACACAAATATTGCATGTAGATTGTAAATCTACACAAACCAAGATTCATATAATTTCTTCAGTCTGCATTAACAGTATCTGTTCACTTCATCTGCTGAAGTCAACTAGAAAACACTAGCTGTTAAGGTTTTTTTTTAACTTCTGAAAAAAAGAAAGTTAAGTTTCTTCCTCAGCTTTTCAGTCCAGAAATGAAGGCGTATCACAGGCAAGGTATTCCTTCCGTTGTCCACATTCATGGGGTAGCATACAATGTGGTCTACTTGGGTTTTAATTTATATCAGCACTCACATGAAACATGGTCTCCAAAGTGAATGACCACATGACTTTAGAAGTGACTCTAAAAAATAAAATCTCCCTTCTTGGAAGACCAGAGAAAAACATCTAGCCATACTTATACGCCTTACCAAAAAAAAAAAAAAAAAAAAAAAAAATGCAGCCGCTTGTGAATTATACCTTAATTTTAAAAAGTAGCCTCAATATAAGAAGCAGCTTTGAAAAAAAGAGAAATATATGCAACTTAAAATATCTTGAAAACCATTTTTAATATAGATTCAAAAGATAGTTAAGAGATTGATTTTCATAAGACTCACTTGGATTAAGGCTTATCATAATTTCTAGTATATCAAGTTTATCACTAGTTACTAAACATCAACTTATAAAGAACATGTTCTTTTTTGTTCTTTTATCAAAAGGGAAAATTCTAGCTTCAATTCTATCTAGTGTGAGGGAGAGGGGCTAGAAAATTAAAAAATTCAAACAGTTGTGTGGAGAAATCACATTTTTCTTTTTCTTTTCTTTTCTCTTTTTTTTTTTTTTTTTTTTTTTTGAGGTGGAGTCTCACTCTGTCTCCCAGGTTGGATTATAGTGGCGTAATCTTGGCTCACTGCAATTTTTGCCTCCCAAATTTAAGCAGTTCTCTGTTTCAGCCTCCCGAGTAGCTGGGATTACAGGCCCGTGCCACCAGGCCTGGCTAATTTTTGTATTTTTAGTAGAAATGGGATTTCACCATCTTGGCCAGGCTGATCTTGAACTCCTGAACTTGTGATCCACCTGCCTCAGCCTCCCAAAGTGCTGGGATTACAGGCGTGAGCCACTGTGCCCAGCCCACATTTTTCAAATGGAAGTACTTCCAACAGACCAGAAGTTCATACTGCTAACATACTTTTCATTGAAACAATTTTTAATAAGTACAAATACATGGCACTGGGATTAGAATCTAATATAGGCCTGAGAGTTAAGTCCTTTTTTTCTGGAAGAAGGCCTCAAGTCACAATCAATTTCCAGTAATGATGTTTTTTACAAATCGATGTAATAATAAGTGGTTTTAATTTCCTTCATATTTTGGTTTTTTAGCATTCTAGTCTTAAAGACTAGAATTCAGTTCAATTCCCGAGAAGTCAAATAGCTTTTCTTTTGCAATATGAGAGAATCCACAAAAAAACCTCTTCCCAAACTAATTCCTAATATACAATTTGTTCTTAAATGAATCTTTTTCTATACAATGTAAATGGTAACTTAGGTAAAATGTTCCCAGGAGTTGTTAGAAAGATTTAAATAGCTTTATAGTTTAAGTTTTAAAACATAAATATCTGCAGCTATATCTTTTGTTGATAGTGATTGTCGGAGCCTAGAATTCAACATTTACAAATTCCCATTCATGCACACAAAACACACACCATTATCAGATCCTCATGTCTTGAAAAGAAGAATCTTCTACTTCTTTTAATCTTTGGCTTCCCAGTAAATTCCAGTTTCAAACAACTTTTAACTCAATTTAACTCTCAGATTTTTAACAGGCTTTTCACCCATATATCATTAATGCTTTCCCTAATCTTTCATGTTGTACTGGCTATTCAGCAGTTTTGTTAAAAAAACAAAAACACTCCCAAAAGTGCTTGATTTATTCTTTATTTGTAGAATTGGTGACCTTTTCTCAATTGTCTTTCAATAAAGATAATCCATATTAGATAAATTGTATGCTTGAAAGTCGTCATCAGCCTTGTTACTGACACAGGAAGCTGGGCAGCATAGGAAGGTGATAATGCCATGTCACTAAAAGTATAGAGGAGGCTCATCTGTGAACCGTCACCCTGTCCCAGAAAAGAGCCTGACTGGTCTTACCTATGCCCCATTACTCCAGATTTCTACATTTGTCTTCATCATAAGAAAAGAGAGTACTCTTCCCTAGCAGTCACTGAGAGCATTATTCCTTGTGACTACCATGAACTTCTTTTCCACATCAGGAAAGTGTGTGTGTGTGTTTAATTTCCCTCTAGTTGACATCTTTCTTCCTTAGTTCTGTGCCTTTTGAGGACAAACTCTGCATGGTTTTTAAACTATGTCTAATGTTTACAGTCACTTTATCACTAAGGTTTCCCTTTCCACAGCCCTGACCCAGACAGAGATTGATTGCCCTCTTATGAAGAAATACCATTGCAAAGAGATTTTCAGGCACATTTAAATGGAACATATAGGGAGGTTGTCAAGGTATGAGAAAAACTGATTATTCTCCCAAAAAATTAAGATTTCAGCAGACTAGATTCAGAAGCACAAATTTTAGTTAAACAGAGGAGGAGACATTATTCATTATCATCATGTTAAGCTTGGACTTTGGTAATTGGAACAGAGATTAACCAGCTAGTCAGTCACCTGAAAGTAGTCCTGAATCCAGGCTGGGGAAATTCTGTTACCAAATAGATTAATGTGATTAAAATTAAACTTCAGCTTTTATGCTTTAGGCCCTGAACATTTGAAGATGGTTGACGTTGAAACACAATGTAAATGTTCAGAGATATCTCTTTGTCCAGAGTATGGAGTCACAGATATTTTTAGCCAAAATCGGGTTTTTGACAGTAATCTTTGCCATAAAGCCCCAGATCTTCCCTGTCTGATAGTCTGCCCTGTAGATCTCAACCTGTCTGGGAAACCCTACCTGGCTTGATCTGCCACCAAGCTGCCATTTATCTGTCAGATGTGTCAAGATTAATAGTTACTACATGCTGGCTTTTCATTCCAATTTTAATGGAAGGCAGTCTTTTTTTTCCCAGTGGTAGATCAATTAACCAGACTGCATTGACGGCAAGGAAGGTTAACTTTTCCCTTCAGGACCAATAGTCCTAATTCGAATATAAAAGATGAAAATTTGCTTTGATCTAGGAAAATACATTACTTTGACTTCTCCCTGTAGAGCTGCTCTGAGTTTAAATGTGAGTAGGCTCTTTTTAAAAACCTGCTGAGGATCAACCTTGAGAGAAAGCAGCCTGAGATTCCAGTATGGGTTTATCACTGGGTGCACGTAAGCATTAGCAAAACATGAGAAGGGAATCCTGGGAATCCCCTGGTCATTAGGTGATAGTATACCGATGTCACGTTGAGGTCTTTATGTCTGCTGGTTTGAAGGTTCGTGATAAGACAATTTCCTTTTATGTTTTAGTAACCTTAAACATGGGCTTATGTCTTTATTTGCCCATTGTGTGCTGGAAAACTGCTACAGCAAGCAGACCACATTTTTCCTTCATCCCAGAAGCATAAGGCCCAGCCAGAAGCTTGGTAGAATCTACCTCTCCTTTTGATGAAGACTTCTGAAATCCAAGAAAGATACCTCTTGTGTAATAATAGCACCCAGGTCTGTTGAACAATAAAAACACATGGACACAGGGAGGGGAACATCATACGCTGGGGCCTGCTGTGGGGTGGGGAGGGCTAGGAGAGGGATAGCAGGGGGCGGGTAGATTGCGGAGGGATAACATTAGGAGAAATACCTAATACTGGTGACAGGGTGATGGATGCAGCTAACCACCATGGCATGTGTATACCTGGGTGACAATCCTGCACAACCTGCACATGCACCCCAGAACTTAAAGTATAATAATAAAAATAAATAATAGCACCCAGGTCAAAATATGTCTTGAGAAGATAGTATTTCAGCCATTTGTGCTTCTCAGTTTTTTCCTCTCTGGTGCCAGCATTCTCACTGTACTTTCCAGTCCAGACATCTATGTATAATAGCAACACATATTAGTTCCTAACCAAAGGTAGAGGAGATTTTACAATAATAACAAAAGTATTACAAGTTGAGTATCTCTTACCTGAAATTTTAGGGACCAGAAATGTTTCATATTTTGGATTTTTTTTTTCAGATTTTGAAACATTTACATACACATAACCAGTTGAGCATCCCTAATCCAAAATCTGAAATACAAAATGCTCCAAGGAGCATTTCCTTTGAGCATGATCTTTGAGTGTCATGTTGATGTTCAAAAAATTATATATTTTAGAACGTTTTAGATTTTAGATTTTCAAATTAGGAATGCTCAATCTATAGTTGGGAATGTTTGTACCATCACTTTGAAATGATAAGTAAATATATAAATGAAAACAAATAATATGTTTTCATAAATATTAAACCAATACGTTTCCCTTATCCTCTTAAAGTCAAGTCTTATTCATAAGGCATATGATTCCTAAGTCACAGTGGCCTTAGTACTCCAGCATAAGAAACAGTGGCATTGGGGAGTGAGAAGTCTTGGTATGTTTATCTTCTCCTTAGGCATAGAGAAGATAAGCCTGGAGAGATCACAGTGTGAAGAAGTTTGAGTCAGGAAGAAGGACGATATGATGTAAGAAACAATTAGAAAGGCTTGCCTTTATCCTGGCCGTGGTAAGGAAGGGGAGGAAGGAAAATAAAAAGTGGATAGAAAACAGAAGTGAGCACAAGTAGCATCTGCAGAGTTCTCTGTGAGCTTTGATGTTGGGAGACTGAAGAATTCAGGGAAACACCACAGGAACGAGATTCTACCCTGCATTCTTGTTGGGACAGGGAGTGGGCAGGCACCCTGTGCAAGGCCGTTCAAGCCCAGGAGAAGCAGCTCAGTTACCAGAGAGCTGGGATGCTGAGGTGAGCAGCAGCAGCATAACAGACATTGGGGCTGAATGGTGCTGTGGCACAGACTCCAGGGTCTCCAGCCAGCCACAGCTGAAGGAAGCAAAACCAGGAAACGCGAGATGGCTACACCTACTTGGGAGGATTGCAGGAAGTGAAAGAAAGGGCCAGCCTGGTATTTTACCATCAGAGGCCAAAAGGGCAAATGATGATAAGGGAATAAGGGCATTACTGCAGAGCAGTGGGTGCCAGGCAGTACATAAAAAGAACTGGCACAGCCTACATAACTCCCAACTCCCCACAAGACACCAGGAGGACTGAGATACTATTATAGGAAGACGGGAAGCTATCAGGAGTCTGAATATTTTCTAAAGGGGCTATTTAAATTATTAGACTAAATTTGAAGCTGGCTTGGATATTTACTTACAGTAAAAGCTGTTACATCATATGTGATCAGAACGAATTTTTTTATGTGATTAAGACAGAATCAGAAGTAATTTATATGTGTGTATATATATATATATATGTATATATAACATTTTAATTTAATGTAAATGTACATTAGCAATCTTTTAATTCAGGGGCAAGACTTTCTTTGCCTGTTGGCTTTCCAATGAGTTTTGCTGCTTGCTTCTTGCATAAATCATTCTCTAATGCATCAGTTACATTTCTACTTGCATTTTCTTTACTAGGCAAAGAACTTTTTAAGATACTTACAAAGAAATTCGAGTGCAGAATCTTAGATTTTTACAGTTAAAAATATTTTTTTGCCATTGCCTTGACACCTAATTCAAAGTGTTGTTAAAGAAAAGTTGCCTTTATTAAGTCTATTCAAATCATTCAACTTATTTTTCATACAGACAACTCCCTTCAGTCATTTTTTTTCTCAGTTTGCAGTATTTTAAATTATATTATGTAATTAACAAAAGAAATGAATGTAAACAGACTTGGAGACAAAACTGGTTCATGAAAGCAGACAATGTGGAGACATCCCAGGGAGAAACGGTTAACCTTTAAGTTCCCAGTTTACCGGGGGAATCAGTCAGTATGATGCAGAAAAGAAATGAGTTAATTCAGCAAGACAGTTAAATGCAGATTGATCTCTCTAACAGCAGATGCTCAGAAGGAAAGTCCACTTACATTTGACATTTTAAAAATTGTATTTAGTTGCATGTACTGTAGATTGATTTTGCAAACCGTCCACATGTATTCTGCAATGAATTAATCAAACCATAAATTATATAGCAAATTTGTAAAGAGATGGTTAGTAGAACACTGATTTTTCTGCTGATCCTTTTCCATGGTATTCTTGATCCCATGATGGTAAACAATAAGATTTTTCTTTCTTGTCTATAGAATTTATCCTAGATTCTACTTATATACCTCATCAAAGATCTTTTAAAATATTATCTTTATTACCATATTTGTTAGAAAGCTTGTTTCCTGTCATAAATTCTCCAGAAGTATCTTTGCTCTGAAAATAGACTAAATAGGAGAAGGTGTTTTAAGCTGCTTTTGGTGGGAAAAGTAACTTCCTAATTGGGGTCCATGCTAGAAACAGTTGTTTCCCCATTGAATGGACCTGTCGATGCTTTTGGTTTAACTACTGCATTTCTCTCTGCCCCTTACCCTGCCTTCACTTCTGCCTATCTCCAAAGATGCTGTTATTTAACTGTTACATGTCCAGCACCATACAGGCTTCTCTTACTCTATGCTCAGGCATCATTTTCCCATCTAGTAGCCTAATCTCAACTCTTTATGGCCACCTGAGTCTACAGTGGAGCAGGCTGAAGGGAGAGTTGGTAAGCTTCTTGATATTTTGCCTGTGTATATTCACCATCAGGTTTGTAGAGGCAAAAATTCTACAGGCCAACCCTTGGCCATAGAGCAGGGATCAGGACTTCAGTGAGTGCTCATTGATTTCTCCAGCTGTCAGAAAACTTGAACCCAGGAATGAGCAGGTGCCTTCGCTGCCTTTGGCAACGAATTGGGGACTTGACTCCCTTCCCTTCCTTCCCTTTTCCCTTCCCTTTTCGCTTCCCTCTCCCTTCCCTCTTCCCTTTCCCTTCCCTTTTCCCTACCCTCTTCCCTTTCCCTTTCCCTTCCCTTTTCTTTTCTCTTTTCCTTTACCTTTCCCTCCCCTCTACCTCCCCTTCCCTCCCCTCTTTCCCCTCCCCTCCCCTCTCCTTCCCCTTCCCTTCCCTTTCCCTCCCCTTCCCTTTCCTTCCCCTCTCTTCCCCTCCCCTCTCCTCTCCTCTCCTTAGACAGAGTTTTGCACTGTTGCCCAGGCTGGAGTACAGTGGCATGACCTAGGCTCACTGCAACCTCTGCCTCCCAGGTTCAAGTGATTCTCCTGCCTCAGCCTCCCCAGTAGCTGGGATTACAGGAACATGCCACCATGGCTTGCTAATTTTTGTATTGTTAGTAGAGACAAGGTTTCACCATGCTGGCCAGGCTGGTCTTGAACTGCTGACCTCAAGTGATCCTCTTATCTCAGCCTCCCAAAGTGCTGGGATTACAGGCATGAACCACCACACCCAGCTGGGACCTTGCATTTCTAATCAGTCAGAGGATGCCGTCTCTAAAATGGAGTTGATGTTATTTTCAGGCTGGGTGATCAAGGTAAATAACCCATTTTCTTTTGTTTCATTGTGTTATTGTTTTCTCCAGAACTAACATTGTTCACTCATTAGGAACTGTTAAAGGTGGATTCACAGTATTGATTATTATTTGTGATCCATTTGTGGCACATTCTTGAATCTTACTTTCAAAGTACGGAAGGGAGAAGGGTTGCTTAACTTCCCTGAAACCATTTGAACTGATACTACTGTTCTGTTATAAATGCAACTTATAATTTAGTCCTTACTGTCCTAGCTCTGAAACGTGCCTACAAAGCTGCATAATGTAAACTGGCAACTACTGTGCTAGGGTCAATTTTTAATATCCTGAAAAGGCTTAGGAATCCAAACCCAGTTTAAAACTTAGCCCAGTTTATTTGTAAGTGGAAACAGAAATGTCAGTCTGAGAGCATATTGTGACAAATCTCTGGGAAATGTGTCCTCCGTTGATTTGTGTCGTTATCCCTGGAAAGAGCACGTGAGGAAATAAGTCTTCCCAATCCAAATTTCCTTTTGATAAAACCTTGGCAAAAGCTTTTCTAATCCTAGGTTTCAAGTCTTTAAGGATAATTTTGGTGGATGATGCATGCTTTGAGGATATGATATTTTAAATATCATCATATTGCTTCCAGACATCTGAGGGTTTAGGATACATATTAGTATATATGATTTACCCTCTCTCTCCCTACACATGTGTGAATGTGTATGTGTGTGTGTCTTCTGTCATATGAAATCAGTCAGAAAACCAGACCCTGGGCAAGTCAGTTAACCTTTACAGGCCTGTCTTCTCACAGTATAACATAAAGGAATTTACTATATTTGAATTTTAGCCCTTCACAGTTGTAAAAGTCTTTTATTTTTACTGGAAAAGAATTTGGAGTCCACATGCTTATCTGTGTCCTTCATATGCAGATAACACAGACTACGTTTTATCTCTGAGAGCCTAAAATAATACGATTCACATATGCAGAACTATTTTTTTAACATTTATATTTTAATATGTAAACTAGAGGGAGGGATTTTTAAAAGAGCAAAATCTTTTTGACTAAATATTGCTTCTATACCTAAACTTAGTCTTCACCATTGCCCTACCACTACCAACTTCAGTGTTTAGAAACCATGAACAAGAGGTTATATTAACAGATTGGTGTTACATGGAGCTCTTGTAGGGTCGAGAGGTAGGGGGGAGAAATTCTCAGCCTGAGTCTCCAAGGCTGTCACTGACTGATTAGCCTAAGAAGTGGTCTTGGGCTAGGCACGGTGATTCATGCCTATAATCCAAGCACTTTGAGAGGCCTAGGTGAGTGGATCACTTGAGGTCAGAAGTTCAAGACCAACCTGGCCAACATAGTGAAACCTTGTCTCTACTACAAATACAACAGTTAGCCAGGTGTGGTGGCAGGTGCCTGTAATCCCAGATACTTGGGAGCCTGAGGTAGGAGAACTGCTTGAACCTGGGAGGCGGAGGTTGCAGTGAGCTGAGATTGTGCCGTTTCACTCCAGCCTGGGCATTGCAGCGAGACATAGGCACATAGATAGATAGATAGATAGATAGATAGATAGATAGATAGATAGACAGACAGACAGACAGACAGACAGATCACACTCAAGACCCCTTTTACCTAGCAGGACAACCTGACTGGTTTCCAGGTTCCCATATACTTTAAGGAGAGTGTCCTTCTAGCTTACTCTAAACTTTATACATATCAGGGCACTGGTTGCTGCAAAAAGAAAAAGACAAGAACAAATAATCAATAGACTCTTAAAAAAAATTAATACTTCATATATCTCTACTTCCTAGAGCCACTAAAGGCTGTCTTTTAGAGTTAATTCTTTATTGCTGCCTTGCAAAGATGAGGACCATAGTTAGTCTTTGCCTACTTTCTTGATTCTCACACACCATTAAGATTGAAGCTAATTTGTCACATTGACACTGAGGAATGTTATTATTCAAAGCCGAGTTAAAAAGGGAATTGATAGAGAACAAAACCAATAAGCCAAGAAACTCTGACATTTAATTTTCTTGGAAACCTTTCCCATCAAACCAGGCGAGTCTGCACACTACACATTTGCAAAATGAAAAGTGGTGTTGTAATAGTATAATCTCCTCATATAAACGATGAATGAATAATTTGAAAGAGATTGGATATTATAGAGTGCCCTTTCTCCTCTTTCCCACTCCCATCCTACCCTGAAGTGACATTTGTGGGGGGATTCCAGCTTTTAGAGGTGATATGTTAAGTTCTATTTTGTTCCATATTTTCCATAGGAATTGAGAGTTTGGGGAAGTGAATACAGATGATTTTTATTTATGTTTTTGGCCACCAGTTTCAGGTTTATACTATTAAGAATATTGCTTCCTTGGTTCATCAGCCCAAAGGGTCAATAAACACTGTCCATCTACCAAGAGTTCCTTTAAAATCCTAATATGAATGAATTTAGGATTAGTTTAGGACACTGTTGGCTTCCTAAGGTAGGCTAAGCTCACAGAAGGAATCATATTTGAGGATCCATTTAGCTTCGTTTTAGTCAGGCTGGGTAATGCTAGTTGCTTTAATAAAGAGCCAACATCGGCACACATTCAAATTCTTGCGAGAGCATGTATGCATGCTAGTTGCTTTACTAAAGAGCCAAAATCGGCACACCTTCAAATTCTCGCGAGAGCGTGTATGCGTGTCGAGAGGTGCGGAGATTCTCACTTTCCGTCATGGCGCTGAAGGTAGCAACAGCCGCCGGCAACGCTATGAAGGCAGTACTCAGGCCAGCCCTTCTCTGCAGTCCCTGGGAGGTTCTAGGCGCCCATGAGGCCCCGTCAGGGAGCATCTACTCACAACAAACGATTCCTCCATCAGCTAAGTATGGCGGGCCGCACACTGTGACCGTGATCCCAGGCGATGGCATCAGGCCAGAGCTCATGCTGCACGTGAAGTCCGTTTTCAGGCACGCATGTGTACCAGTGGACTTTGAAGAGGTGCACGTGAGTTCCAACGCTGATGAAGAGGACATTCGCAGTGCCATCGTGGCCATCCACCAGAACCGTGTGGCCCTGAAGGGCAATATCGATACCAACCATAATCTGCCACCATCCCACAAATCCCGAAACAACATCCTTCGCACCAGCCGGGACCTCTATGCCAACGTCATCCACTGTAAGAGCCTGCCAGGCATGGTGACCCGGCACAAGGACATAGACATCCTCATTGTCCGGGAGAACACGGAGGGCGAGTACAGCAGCCTGGAGCATGAGAGTGTGGCAGGAGTGGTGGAGAGCCTGAAGATCATCACCAAGGCCAAGTCCCTGCGCATTGCCGAGTATGCTTTCAAGCTGGTGCTGAAGAGCCTGCGCAAGAAAGTGACGGCCGTGCACAAGGCCAACATCATGAAACTGGACGACGGGCCCTTCCTCCAGTGCTGCAGGGAGGTGGCAGCTGGTTACCCCCAGATCACCTTCGAGAACATGATTGTGGACAACACCACCATGCAGCTGGTGTCCCACCCCAGCAATTTGATGTCATGGTGATGCCCAATCTCTATGGCAACATTATCAGCAATGTCTGCGCAGGACTGGTCGGAGGCCCAGGCCTTGTGGCTGGGGCCAACTATGGCCATGTGTACGCAGTGTTTGAAATGGCTACGAGGAACACTGGCAAGAGTATCACCAATAAGAACATCGCCAACCCCACAGCCACCCTGCTGGCCAGCTGCATGATGCTGGACCACCTCAAGCTGCACTCCTACGCCACCTCCATCTGTAAGGCTGTCCTGGCGTCCATGGACAATGAGAATATGCACACTCCAGACATCGGGGGCCAGGGCACAACATCTGAGGCCATCCAGGACATCATCAGCCACATCCTTGTCATCAACAGCCAGGCTGTGGAGGCCTAGGCTGACCCTGGAACCTTCTTGGTTTGCTCCTCAGATCCCGCTTCTCACTCCCGCACCCTAGCCAGCCTGGTAGGCAGAGCCCAGAATAAAGCAGCTTCTCCCCTCCCTCCCCGCAAAAAGCCAAAATCTCAGTAGTTTGACATATTTATTGTTAATGAAATTTTTGGGCCCAGTGCAGGTTGACAGGAGGTGAGCTGGAGAGGGTTCGTGCTGAGTTAGGTGTCTACCCGCAGACAAGTAAGAAAGCTAGTGGATAGAGCATCATGCAAGATAGGAGTGGGTGGGTATGGATCCAGGCCATTGACTGGAATTCAGTCACATGTCCCCATATAACTGCAAGGGAACTTTGGAAATGTAGTTTAGCTCTGTGACCTGAAGAAGGAAGAAACAAGTTTGGCGAACACATGGTATTTACTCTCTTGGTTCTCTTTCCTCTTACTACCCGTACCTGTATATGTACTCCCAGTCCCAGATAAATCAACTTATGATGTCACCAAGGCATTTAATTTGACTGATCTAGTGGTTAGGCAAATATCCATCTGCTCCTGTATTATTCTATTTGCTTTTCTTTGGAAGGAGATGACCTTTACATAGAGAGGAAGACTTTCCTGCTATGAAGGGTAAACATGTATAAACATGGACCCTCTTTAAATCACCATGTTTTAAAGGTGGAATTGTGCAGGAAGTGAATGCCAACTATTGAGAAAAGCTTTGAATGATTGTTCCTGTCTACCAAGTTGTTCCTCTGTGGGGAAGAAGAGAGAATTCTAGGGCTTCAAGATGACCAGAAGATAACCAAATGATTTTTTAAAAACTAAAGAGATTTTAGCTTAAGCAATAATGGAATAAGGTATCACCAAATGTCTGATAACAGAAATTTACTTGATAATTTGAGACACGGTGTTCTAAAGAGATTGGTTTATGCCCCTTGACTGTATTCCAAAATTCAGGATCTAAGAAATTCTCAATTCAAGTTGGTTCCTGATTAAGAAACCGTTTAGATACGTGAAGGACTTATTAGAGGAGGCCAAAAGTAGAGAAGCAAATTGACAAGGAACTAATAGGAGCTAAGGATTGTTTTACATGCGTGTGAGTTTTTGGGTTGTATACATAAACTTTCATCAAATACTTCAGCAAACCATGATAAAGGCATAGTTTGGCATTATTTGGTATGCAAATTTCTATCCATGGACATTTTGGGACCATCACATATGGCTCTCTGTGCTTTTGGTTGGAAGCCGGTACCCCAAGAGGGATGCAGAAAGTGAAGTATTGCTTTCTTATTGATTATAGTACTGACTTCATCTGCCAGGAAAAGGCTGGCACTGCAAGAAGAAAAAAATCTCATCACCATGGCAACGGAAATCTTAACTTTGATATCATATGAAAAGGAAATTATTTTTTCTCTGTTTTTAAGAATTGCAATTTTGTGAATGTAGAAGTGACCTTTGGTAACAGTGTTTTCCTAGAGCACCTGAGCCAGACAGCTAATGTCCGGGGTGAAGACCTTTAGGACTTTTAATATGGCAATCTGATTTTATTTATATCAGTGGAAGAGGCAATACTTAGACCATGCAAGATATCATTTTCCTACCAAGACAGTGACCTTATTTTTATGCCAGAGATATCTCAAGGGTAGAAGAATAAGAAATTTCATATGCTGAACTTCCCTGGATATTGCCAGACCCCCAGAAATGCAGTGAAGGAGGAGGTAATTAAATTAATCTCCATTGGATGTTACTATCCTCTTTTCCCGCTAAGTCAGTGACCCCGTTCTGCTGTCATTAAACCCCTTAAGATGGAACTAGCCTGATAAAGGACATCTGATTACTCTGGTCTAGAAAACAGCTTCTTTAAAAACAGAGTTGTGGAGAAATCACTTGCCTTCTTGTTTTAAAACCTTAAAATGACAGTAAGTCTGATCAGCCATATCTCTTCAGTAAAGTAGGAGGTCAGGGGTTGGGTACAAGAAGAAACCTGTCATTTATTGGTCATACACTTTGTGCTGGGTACTGTGCCAGTTGCTTGAAGTATTTAGACCATAGTGTGTGTTTTTCTTCCTTGCTCCTATGAACAAAGAGGAATATTGGCTCATACTGGATGTTACTAGAGGCGGACACTTCTGTATGAGGATCTAAACTAACAGATCAACATATTCTTTAGCCATCGGTGCCAGATGTTATGATTTGGTCAGAGTTATTGAAGAGCTAGTATTTCAATTAAACAGTAAGTTCTTGGCAAAGAAAAAAAAGTCCCCAAAGTACCAGTGGTTCATTTTTATTCTTAATGATTAAAAACATTAAATCATTTTTCATTTACAGTTGAGGAAGTGACAGACTGTAATTTTGAATAGTAATATTATGAATAGAACTAAAGGATTGGGGTGAGAGGATCTATAAGCAATACAACCATGCAGAAGTGGTTTTTCTTTTTTTAAAGAAATCTACATTGAGGGAGGCAAACTTGGAATAGGCAGTCAGTTTCAGCAAAGCACAGTCCCCTCTAGAATCTTAATACCAGGTCTTCAATTCACCAAGTTTTCTCTCTCACTATTTACTATTTTAGCTTAGTAAGCAAATTTTCACCTATGTTAGTATGAAATAAGTCCCTTCTCCTCTGAAGTTTTGAGACATGTTTATGAAAGTCACTATGTCTGGCAGAGTAGGCTGTTTACACTATGGTAACAGTCAACCACAAAATAATCATAGATGACAATCATATGAGTATATTTTTCACTCATGCCACATGCCAACAGGGATGCGCTACAGCTCTGTTTAATGTCATCCTCACTCTGAGACCCAGGCAGATGATGTCACAGGCAGATGTGAACTCTGCCAATTTTGTGGTACAGGAAAAGAAAATTTTCTCTTGTTAATCACTGGCCATTAAAGTTTCCTTCCCAACTTCCTGCTTCTACCTGGTCAAGATTCATATGTTGTCATTGCCCAATGGAAAGCTACTGAATAATTTGAGGTATAGTAGTATAGGAATCAGATTGGATTTTTAGAAGCTAGGAGGTAGAAGGCAGGGAACCAATGGGAGGCTATTACAATTGCCTGCTGCTGGATGTGGACCCTGCTGTGAAAGAATTGATGGGGTGAAATCATGATGCTGCCACTCTGTTATTTAAAACCTGATTACTGATGCACCCAGACTGCTTGAATATATCTCTGTGGTGCGACATTCCAGAGTGGCCCAACTTCTCAAGACCAATCTTTCCAGTCAGATTAGTTTCCCAGCTCTACCCCTATTCCACTTTATCCCACAATAGCTCCAGCTAGCTGTGTGTTTTGCTGAGATCCGTGTGTGTCCCATGGCCAAAGCTGCACGTGCTCTGTCAGCTTGAAGAACCAGTGTTTGGAAGCAGGAGGAAGAGTTGGGAAGCCATTACAATCACAAGGGAAGGATACATTGAGGTTTATTACCTGGTAAGATATAGAGGGCAAGAGTTTCAGCTTGGGTCCATTACCCAATGGACTGAAAGAGTAAGTCCATTACCAAGATAGAGAACTCAGGGAGGCAGTTGAATATGTGTTGAAACTAGTTTACTACTCTTATTTTGGCCACATTGAGTTTGAGCAGTACTTTTCTGAGGAGTTGTCCGGCAGGCATGTGGGAAGCTCAGGGAGGTGTCTGTAGTTAGAGGCATCACTAATGCAGAGGTAACTAAGATTTGAGAGTTTTGAAGGAATTGCCTAGGGAGAGTGTGTAGAGGAAGAAAAGAAGAATGCGGAGGCAAGGATAGGCAGGAATGTCCATTTAAGAGGAGGCAGAGGAGGAGACAGAATAATGAACTGAGAGGAATGTGGAGCAAGGAGAATGTATCAGGAAAGTGGCATGCCCAGGAAGCCAGCATTTCACTAGCTAGCTAGGAAGCAATTACAGCAGGAAAGGGGTTTGGAGGAGGAAAGTCTTGAAGGAAATATGTTTGAATTGCTAGAGGGAAGGAAAGAGGACATTTCCTGTAGGGGGGGTAAATACTGAGGTGGAAATGATCAGCTTCAAGCTTCTTTGTGAGTGTGCACAGGAGGAAGTGAGTGAGGAGGCCAGCTTCATGAGGAAGAAGAATGCATTGGGAAGCAAGAAAAGGTGAGATGGGGCAATGCTGAGGGAACTTCATATACTAGTCAAGAGGAGGCCTATATGGATTCCTGAAAAGGAAATTTACACTCTGTGTGTGTGTGTGTGTGCGCACGCGCGCGTGTGTCTGTGTGCATGTGAGCAGAAAAAGAAGTCAGTCGCTTCAGCAGAAAGTTAGAAAAATCCATCAGAAATCTTTTTCAGGAATCTATACCTGAAGTGTTTCTTAGTCTAGGTCACAGTACATTCTTAAACTATGAGAGAAGGCTCTAGAAAGAATTTGACCATTGCTTTGCAAAGCAATATTTCTTTTCTTATGTCAAAGGGAGCAGAAATGTGTGAATCTAATATTCAGTGTGGAAGGCTAAACAAAAGGCACAATTTTGTCGTTAAGTCAAAATAAAAAGTTGCACTTTCCCCTCAATTAAAAAAGAATTTATAAAAATGAAAGCTAAAAGATGTTCCTTTTGGTCACTTTTTAGAGAGCCTAAAGAAGTAAATGTTCAGAGATAATTCAGTGAATGAAAAGCATTTATGAGGAGCCTGTGTGATTATTGATGATGTGGGCATTTGGTAGGTTTGGGTTTTCAAGGCTGTTTTTTAAGAAATTCTACATATTTTTTTATTTTGTAGGAAGCAGTATGGTTTGATAGAAGGACAGTGAGCTTAGCAAAGTCCTGAGTTGGAATCATGGCTCTGCCATGATCGGCATAAATAAAGCTCTGCTAAGCTTTTATGACCTTGAGTAACCTAGACTTTCTTAGCACTCAAAATAAATAAGATTGCCAATGCTTACTTTATGAGGCCAATGTGAAGCCATCAGTAAAACAGTTCCATCTGGCATGTTGCTGGGCACACAGTCATTGCACAATAAATGTTCATTTTCTTTGCTTTTACTTAAAATTGCAACATAGTACCCAGATAAATGGCAGGGCCTTAGGTATACCTTCAGGTCTCTTTCTCATATTACTGATCAACTGGAATAAGGATATGGGCCTTTTTTTACATAATTAAGTTTTTTGTATAAAAATTGAGTTTAGTGTTAAACTGATTAAATATCATTAGCTGAAATCAATCTTATTTATAAAATATTTTATTGTAAGGCTTAACAAACACTTAGTAATGGTAGGAACATTAATTCTTAAATCATACCAACTTCTACATAATTTAACCTTATTTCTTTTCCCACAAATTAGTAATATAAGTAATTTCACTGGACATAGTGTCTGGGCATAGTGTCTGACCCCCAGCACTAACACTTGACATCTGTGTGCACATGTGTTTCTCTCTCAAGGGACAATAGATGACAGATGACTATTTAAACATCTATTATGTAAATCATGTATGATCTTAAATATGGAAAGAACAACCTTATTATTTATAAAATATTTCTTATAAATAAAAAGTTCATGTCCTGAGTTTTTTCACATTTGAACTTTTTAATCCTGTTTGCTGAATGTGGAAGAATAATAAAAAGAATCAGAATAGACAGTTATACTTTTTTATAATTTATAGGGTACTTCCACATGTATTATCTAATGTAATACTTGTAATGAGCAATCCCTGAAGAGTAATACTGTGTCTCATTTTTAAAGGTAAGCAAACTGAGGCTCAAAAAATTTAAGTAACTTGTGTAAGATCTTCTAGTCCTAAGAGAGAGACTAAGACAAGATCCAAGATCTCATAATTTCATACCCTAATTTTTTCCTATTATATTCATTGCTTTTCTCTTCCAAACATTCCTCTTGATATCCTTTCTACCCTTCATGGTTCAGCTCAGCTATCATCTTCTTTATGTGGGTTTTCCTCTAGTCATCACATCTGGAAGAAATTTTTCCTATTCTCTTGTCACACAGCATACAGTATTTCTGTTGTGACTCTTAACCTACAGTGCCTTTGTGTTGTCATTATTATGTATGTGTCAATTACCACTCCCAGATGGGTAAGCTCCTTGAGTCCAGGGGGTAGATTGTACCACTTATTGGTAGTGGGCATGCAGGAAAAGTGTGAATGAATGAGTGAGTGGATTAATATGAATGCATGAACCAGTGACATTCCAAGAGTCTCTGCCATGAAGCAGTGTTGTAATGACTCACCCAAGGATCTTTCCTCTTAGAATTGCTAATAAAGTGGGGAAATGAGCTCAGATATAATCTGAAGCTGAGCTTTGAACACAAACAGTACATGACAAACCATGGTGAGCACACCTATTTTGCTGTGGTCTTCTCTTTACCATTGTTTCTTTAATTTCCCTTTCCATGCTAGTACTCCTTGTAGGCCACAATAGCTCTGGAGCAATCAGATAGATATGTCTCACCTTCTTCTTTTGCTGTTTGCCAGTTCTCCTTTCATTTGGAATGCTGAAGAGACTTTTCAGCCTTTGTCCACCTTTTACAGTTATAGCAAATCCTTTAGCTGTTGGTAAGCTATTGGCCATACTGGTCTCCTTGTCATCTTCTCATTGTTTTTAATCTCATCTCTATGGCTTCCTTGACCACTGTGTTCTAATTGGAGCAGCAAGGGAATTGTTTCTGAAGGAGGTCACACTGGCTGTCTTGATATCCTGTGATGTAATCACTGTAGGAATATTATTATATGTGCTGCTTTTTTGAGTGGAAAAAACACCAAGACATTTTGCATAGGGCTCCCACAGAGCTTGTTATCACCATGTAGCCTATGAGCTTGGAGCCTACCAGTAGTATATGAGATTGCTAGCAAAATGGAACCCAGTTAGCAAGATAATTAGAAAACAAGTATAATATTTCTTTTCAGAATATATGGTTTCAAATGATGGTGGTGGCCATGTAGCTTCATGTATATCTTTTGGAAAGTAATTTGGCAACTATATCACAAATTTACATGTTTATATCTCTTTTGACATAACAGTTTTCTTCTGGGAGTCTAGTCAAAGGAAAGCTAAAGTTAGCAGTATAAATGCGGTGTGTCAGGTAGGGTATTGCATTCAGCAGTGACAGAGAAACAGTCACAGTGGTTTAACACAATAGACATTTATCCATCTCAAGTAACAAGAAGTGAGTAGACCAACTTTCAGAGCTGCAGAGTCAGCTCCATGATGCCACTGAAATCCCAGGCTCCTTCAGTGACTTTTGTCCTCATTGTACTTTTTGTGGTTGTAGGATGACAAGTTTATCACAGTCACTGTTCTAGGTCGGAAGAGAAAAAGGCAAGGAGAACAGGCAAAACTTACCAGAAATCCCAGGTAGACTTCTTTTCGTTTGTCATTAGCCAGAACTGTGTCACTGCTAGCAGTAAGGGAGGCTGGGAAATTAAGATTTGTGTCAGATACTTTGTCAGGTTAGACAAAATTAGGAAACTGAGAGAATGAGCAGTGGTAAAACAATGTCTTAGTAATGTCTTCTATGGAAATCAGTGTGCTGATGATAAGTAAAGTGATGAAGGCACACTTAATGTTCATTCACAGAGTAACAGTTAAACAAAATGATACAACATAGACTATTATGTAACTGTAGTATATTAGTCACAGTTTGTTCAGGAAAACAAGCTACTCTCTGAGGAATAGGAAACGTTTTAGTACAGGGAATTAAAGGTTTGTACAACCTTTGGAGGGCTGGAGGACTGAAGATCAGAAAGGGCTTTCATAGCTTGGGTCATTTCAAAGCACAGCCTAAGGCGAGGAGTTATGAGCAGGCAGTTTATTTGGGCGGTGTTACCAGGGATCCACAGTGGTAGAGTGAGGAAAAAGGAATGGCCCATGTAGGGGTGTGTTACAGAGGTTGCATTTGGGGAGAAGGAGCTTGATTCTGTCAAAAATCTAATGAGAAGCACACAGAGTACCTTCCAGAATTGTCTACCCAAAGTGTGGAAGGTAGGAGGATTTCTCTATTGGCTCCTAGGACTTGCCCCCAGGGATATTAACTCCCTGTGTTTCTGAGCTGTACACATGTGTGTGGGCCCAATTAACTCCCATGGCATCGACAATGTTGGAAGAACTCAACAACAGAAAGTAGAAATGTGGAGCCTGTACCCGAGGCAGCATGATAGGAGTTGAAGCCTATGTGGAACTGTGCATTCATGGCTGAAATCAGAGATAAAGCCAAGAAAATATGAGCCAGGGTGCAGAAGTATCTGCTACAGCACATTTCAGAAACTCAGACGTGAAAGAATCATAAGGAAGTGACCACCAAAAGTCTTACCTGCTTGCTGTACTCTAATGAGTGGTTCTTTGGTGGATACTTAGAAGCCACTGACAAAACCTTCCATCTTTTGTCTACCACTGCCCCACAGCTGACACTGGAGAATAATAGCTTCTCCTTCTCTTTCATCTTTCTAATGACATGCAGCTATCTTCAAATGGTGATATTAATGGGAATCCTGATGGAGAAGTCTCTGAGAGATGGAGTTTCCAGGTGTCATGCCCCTGAGGTATAAGAGGGAGCTCAGAAATGTGAGCATTGTCCTGAGTATTGATAAATGATATCTGGCTCATCAGTAACTGATGAATTATTTATGAAAAATTTTTGTAAAACTTGTTTTAATCACCTCTAGTTAAATCCACTGGTGAGAGGGGGATTCCCACTGTAGGGTTATGGGGACTGTGAGAATGGTGAAACACATAACTCCTAACACTGGATAGGTGAGGTCAGCAGACATTTACTAGTCATATATACTCACAGCTTTGGGAGAAGGATGCTGCACACCATGCAGGGCCACATGGGAGTTGTACATGGTAACAGCGTGAGCAACCAGAGGCCGTTTTGTAGGATCAAGAGGATGGGGTGCCCCCTGGTTCCCTCAGGAGGATGCAATTGGTTTGCTTGAATAATTCTACCGGCTGGCAAGTAACTGCAAACCACTACTCAGGGTTAAGCAGGAACTGCACCTGGTCCTTTGGATAAGGAGGGCTGCTTGGCTGGGGGATCTTATATGGGAACTGAAGCCTCAATTTTAGACCTTACACTCATTGTGTTTGCTTCATGTTGTTGTTTCTTCCCTAGCCCCTACATTTGTCCCAGCCTTTATTAGCTGTGCTGTCCAATATGGTAATCATTAGCTACATGTAGCTGTTTAAGTGTAAATGAATTAAAATTTAAAATTTGTTTCTCCTGTTAAACTAGCCATGTTTGTTTTAAATGCTTAGTAACCACCTGTAGCTAGTAGCTACTCTATTGGACAGTAGAATTTATAGAACATTTCTATAGTCACAGAAAATTCACTTGGATAGCACCCCCTATGTTAATTTTGGAGGATCATTTAGGCATTTATTTAACTAATACACTGAAAAGCCACTGTGTGCCTGAACTTATTCTAAGCACAAAGGATACTGCAGCAGTCAACACACACAACATTTCTGCCTTTCCAGAACTTTCATTTTAATTTACAAAGCCTATATCAAAGCATCCATGTATATTCACAGTTTAAGCCAGGGAAGCAGTGGAAAACAGATGGCTAGTTGTTTATTCAATTTTAGCCTCATCCCCACTCTGATTTCTTTGAGTTATAACTCAGTTTTCTTCAGCTTTTAGACCTGAATTTTAGACCTCTGATTTGAGCTGATTTGTCAGGCAGAAATGGCTTACTTGTTTGATTTACCTGTAAGTACTGGCTATCATTGTAAAGTCTTTTAGGTCCTGGATAAGAGGTTTATTTGAAAGTAGTTGTTCTAGGATTTAATTGCTTAAATCAATTCCGACTGCCTGTGTTTAGAATTTTAATTCAGTGAAAGGTCTAGTTCTGATTATATGTAACCACAACAGACACAAGAAATTCATTGCAATTATTTTGTTGGTTTTCCTCATGCAAAGCTCATGCTTTAATGCTTCCCTCCATATGGGGGTCAATCGTGTAGCATTAACATTAATAACCAATAAATCTAATAATGGAGATGTGTAGTATGTTAATATTAGCCATTAAAATTCAAACACCCCACACTCAATGCATGCAACAAGATCCACAAATGCCAACACTACCAATCTGTTTGAACTAATGAGCTGTAAACATTTCCCCCACTGGCGAACTAATAAATTGTAGCATGTTACAATTGAAAGAGACCTTGGAGATAGATCTTTCTGCTCCAGCTACCTCTTTCTTCATTTTATTGGTCCCTAAAGAGGTATGTTATTTATCCAAGGTCACAGTTGTACAGTAAAATCATAGTATAATGGGGCCAGAAATTCTTGTCAACGGGGGTTGCCAAACCTTAGCATGCATCCTGGAGAGCTTGTTGAAGCACGGATTGCTGGGCCCCACCCACAGAGCTTCTGATTCAGTGGGTCTGAGGTAGAACCTGATCATTTTCATTTCTAACAAGCTCCTAGGTGCTGCTAGTCGTCTGAGGACTAAACTTTGAGAACCACTTGTTTGTGTAGACCACGTGGTAACATTACTGTGAAGTTAATGGAATGATGAAAGTCAGCCTACATGGTTGGTTAGCCAGCCTCCAGTTTTGAGGATCCAGCACAGAAGCCAAATCTATCCAGGCGTAAACTTGAGTTTGGCACCACCTAGTGGTAGTCATCTAATGCTCTGTAAACATTGATGGGACTGATTCTGGATCCTGTAGCTGGCTAAGGCTTCCAACTATCCTGTGGTTAGTAGGCATTTAGTTCTTATATTGATTTGGGAAGATTGTGCTTTGGGGACCCAGTTCCCATCGACCTGATTTCCAACTACTGCCTGCTACTTCCCTGTCAGTCTTATCCTCTCCTGAATATATTTTCCCCTCTCCCGAATATATTTTCCCCTCCCCCAGAAGACAAGAACATTGTCCCAACTCTGTTTCAGAAGCTGGAGAGCCAGTCACATTATATCCAAAACTATATTGGGGAAGGATTTTACAGCAGCCAGTGGTAGATTTCCTGTTGTTTACTCATTCTCAAACTCTTGCCTCACTGTCCTATCTCTGTGCCTTTGCATTTTCCATCACTACCTATCAAAATCCTTCTTAACCTTCAAAGTTTAGCTGAATTTCCATCTCCTTCAGAAATCTTGTCTTGCTACTCTAGAAAATAACACTTTTTCTTAAAAAAAAAAATACATGATTCTGTTACTTCTGTGTTCCAGACTGTGTGTGGATGTTTTTTATCATTTTATTCTCAAAACTAGCAGTATAGGCATTATACCTGTTTTATTGATAGGGATACTGAGACTCAAGAAGGGTAAGGCTTTTAAGAGACAGGGTCTTGCTGTTGCCCAGGCTGAAGTTCAGTGGCATAATCATAGCTCACTGCAACTTCAAACTAGCTCAAGGGCTCCTGTTGCCCCAGCCCCTTCCAAGCAACTCTAACTATAGATGCATGTTACTATACCTGGCTAATTTTTTTTTAAAGAAATGGAGATTTGCTATTTTGCCAAAGTAGTCTCAAACTCCTGGCCTCAAGCAGTCTTACTGCCTTGGCCTTTCAAAGACTTGGGATTATAGGCATGAGCCACCATGCCTGCCCCATTTTCTAATTTGTTAGAATATAATTTACTATGATATAAGTTGTCTGATACAAATACATTAGACAAATAGGCAAAGCTGTCTATAGAGTGACTTTTGGCAAGATAGTCTCTCCCCCTGCCAAACTGCAAGCTCCTTAAAGACAGGGAGCATGTCTCATTTGTTTTTATTCTCAGCCCCAGTCCCTGCTACTAGCACAGTGCATGTTAAGTTGTGGCACTCAGTATTTTCCAAGGAAATGGATCTCCTGGCTCTCTGCGGTGGGTACTGCATCTTCCTGCCCTGATTCTCTCTGGGCAGTTGGCTGTGGTCCTCAGCAGGGAAGGAAATTCCTTTGGTGTAGTCTCTCCTCATTGCCCCCACTCAGGATTTGCGGCCTCAACTGTTTTCTCTCAGTCTGTTTCTCTTTGAATGCCATCTTCAGGAAAAGGAGCACTTTTCCACCCTGGGAATGCATGATTTGGAGATGAGGATAGTTTTAATTTCATGCCAAGCTCTCAGTCTGCAGGTGGCTTCACACACCCTCTTCACTTCCCTGAACCTCATCTCTCTCCTTTTCAGTCATTATCTCCTTATCCTGCCAGACATCCCTAAGAATCAAGGAGTTAGGGACAAGTGAGAGGCCTATCAGAGTCAGAGATTGGGTGTAAGATCACCAAAAGCACATATTGCTTAAAACTTGAATTGCGTGAAAGGCACTGGATCCAAATGTTTAAGAAACACTGACTCACTCCTTTGCTGTTTTAAATATAACTTGCATATGTGGTTTCATTTATCATCCCACTTCCTCCATCTCCCGTAAAACTGCCACTTTCAGGGAAGAGAATAAGTGGGTCTGGCCTCACTGTGGCTCTAGTACTCTCTGAGACTAGCATAAGGATTCCTGGTTCTCAACCGAGCTATACAGTATAATCACTTGGAAGCTTACCACATTCCTTCAGGGAGTCTGATTTCCTTAGTCTGGGATGTAGCATGGCACAAGCATTGCTATGTTCCTCCATTGTTCTACTATCCAGTCATTGTTTTACTGTTCATATCAGCATTAAGAACTGCTAGATTAGGTTTTCAGATTTCAAGCCTGGCTGATCATAATAGCCATATTGGGAACCTTTTAAAATTTCTGCATCCCGTAATCTGGGAGTCAGATATTTTTGAAATAGATTCTGAGCATCAGTTAGTTTGGGGAATCACCAGTCTTGGTACTTTCAGATATTTCTTCTAGCCTTCTAGTTATCAAAGCAAGGTAGAATTGTCAACATAATGATATAAAACTACTTAAATTCCTCACAGGTAAAGTCAAATGTATTTTATGCATGCTTCCTGGAGCAAAACATAAAGATGAAACTCATTAAAAATGTTTGGAATATCGTGAACTTCACTATGGGACTAAGCTTTCCTGCACAAGTCCAAACAGTGGACTTGATCCTTACTCTTCAGATGATAGCCACGTCTCTTTAACATTGCCCCAGCCTACTCCTGCCCACGTATTTTTCATTTCACTATAATTTTTATTCCAGCTGTATATTCAACAGACTGTCTGCCTATCCTGTGGAACTACTTGACATAAATGATGTGTTTTGAAAGATTAAATCAGAAACACATATTAAAATCATCTTCGTATTAACTCAAGACTTAAAGAAGTTTTTATGTGCATTCAAGTGGAATGAGAGGAACCATGAAAGGGGAATGAGGCCAAAAAGCAAGCGAATTTGAGGTTAAAGGTCAAAATTAAAATTAACTAATTTTTAATCAACATACCACTTGGTAGCAAAAAATAAAAATATTAATAACTATGATATTATGAGTAATTTCATATGCTGAAGTATATTGCCTCTTCAGAGCATGTCTCTTAGGTTGAAATGTTCTTTTCACATGTAAAACATTCTGGCAAGAATTGTGCCTCCTTCCTATGACCTTACCTGCCTTTCTACTGTAAAAACATCAGTACTTCTTTCAGGAAAACTGCCTGCTGCCCAAAGGAAATACACATAATTTTTAGGTCCATAAATTCAGTTTCTAAAGATGTTTTTCAGGCATTGCAAAAGAAAAAAGAAAAATGAATGAGTTTGCTGTGTACAAGAAATAATTTTTTCATAAGCAATGCAGTCAAAATGATAGAACATACTCCTTTAGACTTTGGCATCTCTACAATATCATTTAATTCCTTGACCTCAATATTCAGTCTTTAACACCAAAACCATAAAAAGGAAAGTATAATACGTATTCCTCACCCTGCATAAGCACCTTCCTGTCTCCTCAAATGAGATAAATGGTCCTAATACACTTTAATGCCGGAAGAAAGAGCTTCTGTGTCATTCTAATAAACCTCAAACTCCTGGTACTATTTTTACCCCATTGCTGACCTCAGTATCTGTGGACAGCAGAACACCCTCCCTCAACAATTGCAAATAGACTCCAGCAGCCATTCTTGACGAACACTCAAGCAATTACTTCTGAGTCCTCAAGCAGAATTCACATTAATTGATTCCCTTTTGTAGGTTTTTCCTTAGCAGATTAACAGTTTTTGCCATTTTGTGTGTAATTCAGCATGTTGAAACTGACAGCTTCCCATATTTTCTTTCATTTTTTAGAAAGGGAAATATGAAAGAAGAGCAGAAAGGAGCTCTGTTACAGGTGTTCTCCCCACCCTCTTGAAAATATTTTGAGCGATAGCCTAGACTCCAGGCCAGCTGGAGGACTTGCAGAATGCAGGGATCTTCTCTGCCTCCTCCCTCAGTAAAAAATCTCTCTGGGGACAGGCACTCTGCTCCTCAGTTTTCTAGAAACGTGCCCATGTAGATTCTGCATTATGAAAGCCTCTCTAAATCAGGAATCACACAGTCCTCTTTCATCTGGCGTGTAGTCTTGGCCTACATGAATTAATTGCCAACATTTTAAAATAGGGAGATTCCATCTAAATACCTGGATTTCTGGCTTTTCTTAAAAACTTAGAGGAAAATTTATGAGAGAATTTTCTGTTTTCTGAAGATTTGTTTTCTTATTGACAGTTGGTGCGAGCCAAAAAAACCACTATTCCCATTTGCTTTCTGGTTCACCATACTCCCTGTAAGCTCACAGAACTGAGACAAAGTGACAGTTACTGAAATTGTGCCCATGCTGTTGATCATAAGTTCAGAGAACAGTGAAATATTTCTGGTACAAAGTACAAAAATTTAAAAGGTAGACTAGGAGTACCACAGATTTCAAGGAAAATGAGGGAGAACATCTAGGCATGATGTCTCATGCCTGTAATCCCAGCACTTTGAGAGGCCAAAGCGGGTAGATCACCTGAGGTCAGGAGTTCAAGACCAGCTTGGGCAACATGGCAAAACCCTGTCTCTACTAAAAATACAAAAATTAGTTGCGTGTGGTGGCGCATGCCTGGAATCCCAGCTACTCCGAGAGGCTGAGGCATGAGAATGGCTTGAACTCGGGTGGCAGAGGTTGCAGTAGGGCCAAGATTGCACCACTGCTCTCCAGTGGTGACAGAGGGAGACTGTCTCAAAAAAAAAAAAGTGAGAACATCTGTTTATGGAAGTGAAGAATATTCCTGTATTTAACATGCGTGAGAGACCTTCATATTTGCCTTCCTGAAGTAATCTGTTGCTTATAGAACAACAAGATACTCAGGTCCTGGGATCACATGCTGAATATTCATTCCTTCGGTTTTCCCAGTTCTCTCTATCCCCAAATAACCAGAAGCAGCATGTCTGTACACCATTATTAGCTCAGGAGAAAGGGAGAGACGTATGATGTGCAAGGCACATGGTAGGTGTTCTACTGTGTTTAATTCTTCTAGCAGTCATCTGATTAGGTTTCAGCCCCATTTAAAGATGGCAAAGCTTGAGGCTCCAGAGAAATTAAGTAACTCACCTAAGGTCACAGACCAAAGCTACTAAGTGGCAGGCTTGCCTGGTTCTTTCCCCTCCACCATTGTGCTTGCACTACTCATTGAAATGCTTTCCCTAAATTACTACTTATCACAATAACTGTAGTTTTTATTGTGGGTTGATAAAAAGTAGCCATAACAAGAGTGTTCAGTTCATATTCTATAGAACTGCTATTGAGGATGCTAATGTTTATCAAAAGATCTGTCTGATTATCTTTTCTTAGTAGTTAGTGCAGATGAGGTTTGTATTTCTGAACAAAATTAAAAATGTACTTATGTTTATGCAGCCAGAAATAAATAATACTAGCTATCCTTTTTGGCATCATTTTCAGGAAGCTCCAAGGGAAATGTATTGTCCAATTCCATCTTATGGTAAAATTAATTCTCCCTTTTGCCACATTATTTTGGATCTTTCTTTCTGGAGTCATTACCGTGGTTTGGTGTGTTCATAGTTCTGTTACACAAGTTGTGTCTAGTTGTAAGCTTCCTCAGATTCCTTTTAAAGAAGGCAAAAATACACATTATAAATAAGACCCTTAAAATTCAATTTACATCCCTAAGTATAATTAATAAAGCCAATTTCAATATGACACTAGATTTCACAAAAGGGGCTATTTGGGGAATGGCCCAAAAGCCTTTGGGTCATTTCTGGCTTGGGGGAATCACAATTAAGAGAGAGTTGGTGAGCTCTGGCCCAATTTGTCTTACATTCTGCTACTGGGTGATAGTTGCTAACTTGCACAGAGAACTTACTGTGTACCAGGCCCTGGGCCAAGTGCTTGACATGCCTTGTCTCCATTTCTGCATCAAGTATATCTAGTAACATTCTTAGCCCTGTTACTAACAGGAAATTCAAGGATCAGAGAGCACAAGAGACTAGTTCACAGGTACATAGATAATAGGTTTGATCTTGAGCAAAGACCTTGACTTCTTGCTATCCGTGTCCCCACCTGTAATACTGGCGTATGCTCCTTTCCCAACCTTCTCACAAATCTGTGATGTTAGTCAGTTTTGTCCTCCCTGCCCCCACTGCAAGGAACTAGATCCAAAGGAGGAGTCATACTCTTTATCTCAACCCTCCTAGTCTTTTATTTTCCCTGAGGGCTTTTTAAGGCATGTTGTATACCAACTTAATCAAATCTTCCCTTTTCCTGGGGAGAGGGAAATCTATTGTTCTGTTTTGTCTAAGCTCTAGTATTGACCTGGGTTGTTGGTTATCATCACTTGTTGTCTCACAAAATATTTTAAATATCAATTCAAATACAATCAATTCTTGTTACTCACAGTAGTTATGTTATACAACTGGTGTCCCTCAACCCCTGGGACACAGACCGGTACCAGTCTATGGCCTGTTAGGAACCAGGCTGTATTAGCAGGAAGTGAGCTGCAGGTGAGGGAGCATTACCAGCTGAGTTCCACCTCCTGTCAGATAAGCCGTGGCATTACATTCTCATAGGAGCAGGAGCCCTATTGTGAACTGCGCATGTGAGGGATGTAGTTTGTACGTTCCTTATGAGAATCTACTGCCTGATGATCCGAGGTCGGACAGTTTCATCCCAAAACCATGCCCCCCCCCCACCCTAGGTGTGTAGAAGAATTGTCTTTCAAGAAACTGGTCCCTGGTGCCAACAAGGTTGCAGACTGCTGTTGTATAAAGTCTCCATGAACGTTGAATTATCTAATTCTGAACCATTTCTCATAAGAGAAACAGAAGGTTAGGTTCCTGTGAGCCTCTCACAAACTTTTATCAACTGTTAAGTATGTAACCTTCTTTTATGTGTTTCTGATTAAAGACACCTTATTTAGTATATATTGTTGATTCACTAACAGTGAGCTTCTGGCCAACAGCACTGTAACTTATGCCTGAATGAAGCTAATCTACAGCATTTTCTTTAAAAGCCACATTACAACTTATTATGCTTAGAAACACTAGACAGCACATCAGGACTTTGCTTGCAAGCTATATTTCATGGTAAAATCACCAACACAAAATCATAAAAATGTAAAAATAAAAAAAAAAGGCACTAAATAGTCCATGAAGAGAACATTTGTTTCTAGTATAAGAGCTGAAGCAAGAAAGACGGAGCATCACCTTGTTCATCTTCAGCTGGGAATGTACATGTTGATTGAAATTTTTTTCCAGTCTATGCATGTCGACTAATGACCGTGAAAGCATTGAAAGTATTTATTTTGGGATTACAAAGAAATTTCAGGGATATTAACCCTTTGCCTCTTATAAGTTGAAGATTTTTTGTTTTTTTTAATATGTATTTTTACTTTGTATTTTTTTTACTAAATTTATATGTGTAATAAAGTTTATTAATCTTTTTCCTTATTGCTTTAGTTTTTTTTTTTTTTTTCTTAGATGGAATTTCGCTCTTCTTACCCAGGCTGGAGTGCAATGGCATGATCTTGGCTCACTGCAACCTCTGCCTCCCAGGCTCAGGCAATTCTTATACCTCAGCCTCCCGAGTAGCTGGGGTTACAGGCATGTGCCACCACCCCTGGCTAATTTTGTATTTTTAGTAGAGACGGGGTTTCTCCATGTTGGTCAGGCTGGTCTCCAACTCCTGACCTCAGGTGATCCACATGCCTCGGCTTCCCAAAGTGCTGGGATTACAAGCATGAGCCACCACGCCTGGCCTGTAGAGAGCCAGAGTAGCATCCCCCATTTTGGGGGGATCAGCAGCAAGCCTGCTGTGAATTTTGGTTGAACTTCAGAGAAGTGGAATCATAATAGGAGGATGTGTATGTCTCGGAGTAGAACAGTGACGGGCCTAGAAAGAGATAATCAGCTTTCACCGACCTTGCTGCAAGATAGTATCTTAGCTGAAGTATGTGAACTGAAGTATGAGAATAATAACCACAGGCTTTTCTAAGTAACTGCACCCTCCCTTTGCTATGCGGTTTGTGAACATATAAAATAAAGTACAATGAGACAGGTTGGGGCCAGAGAGATTGACATCCTTCACCTCCCGGACTGCCTGGCCCAGCTTTCTCTATGTTTGTGTCTGTGTCTGTAGCCCCTACTGTTCCCTCTTAGGTTTTTGAACCCTCATGCAGTGTGGGGTGCAGTATACACCAGACTGGCCTGCTTTAGATTTTGAGTCAGAGTTAGCAAAGCTTCTCTACTCACAAGTAATAGAATTTACCTATATTTTTTTCCTAGTACTTGTATGATTTCTTACATTTAAATATCTGATCCATTTGGAATTTACATTGGATATGGTGTTTGAAATGAGTACAGTTTTAAGATTTTTCACATTGCTCAACCAGTATCTGAACATTTGTTAAATGCTTATATTTTCCCCAACTGATTTGCCTTTATGAGTCCTAAATTTTCATATATCATTGGGTCTACTCATGTGCCAATATCAAATGCTTTTAGTTATAGAGGCTTTAGAGTATGTTTTAATGTCTGGCAAGGCCAGCAGTTCCCCGCACACCACTTCGTTCCCTCCGCCCCCGCCCCGCCCCCCAGAGATTTCCTGGCTGTTCTTTCTTACTTGCTCTTCATGTACTTGTCATTCTAAGTTAATTTGCATATCAAATATCAGAGCTTTTCATTTGGCTCTTTATTTCTATTTTCTGACACCATAAACATTTCTAATTAGAACATTTTTAGTGTTCTATGAAATGGAGAAATATCCCTCCTGACTCAGTGCAAATGATGTATGACTCTTCCACTTAAGCTTGAGAAGCAGGGTTCTATTAGGTTCACTCTCCATAAGTAAGGTGTGGTCCAGGTGACGCACATCCCTCATGTTTCTCTTGTGCTAATAATCAGTGAGGTCCCCACCTGTGCCCCTATCTTGTATGTTTGGTCAAATGCTTTCCCTCACATATTTTTTATTGTCAGAACTTTTAAAATCTACTCTTAGTGATTTCCAAGAATACAATACATTGTTATTAACTGTTTTCACCATGTTATACAGTAGATCTTTTGAACTTATTTCTCCTAACTGAAACTTTGTATCCTTTAAATAACATCTCCCCAACCTCCTTCCCCCAGCCCCTGGTAACCACCATTCTATTCTGCTTCTGCTAGTTCAACGTTTTTAGATTACGCGTATAAGTGAGATCATATAGTAATTGTTTTTCTGTGCTGGGCTTATTTTACTTATATCTTCCAAGTTTATCCATGTTGTTGCAAATGACAGGAATTGCTTCTTTTTTAATGCTGAATGGTATTCCATTTTGTATGTATATACCGCAGTTTCTTTATCCGTTCATCTATTGACAGATACTTAGACTGATTACATATCTTGACTGTTGTAAATAATGCTACAATGAACCTGGACGTGCATATCTCTACATACTGATTTCATTTTCCTTGAATATATACCCAGTAGTGGGATTGATGGATTATATGGTAGTTTTAGTTTTTATTTTTTCAGGTACCTCCCCACTGTTTTCCATAATAGTTGTACTAATTTACCTTCTGATCAACAGTGTGCAAGGGTTCCATTTTTTTCACACCTTTGCCAAAATTTATCTCGGCTCTTTTTGATAATAGCCATTCTAATAGATGTGAGTTGATATCTCATTGTGGTTTTTTGTATCGCTGTTATTAGTGTACATTGATGTTGAGCATTTTTTCATGAACCTGTTGACCAAGTGTATGTCCTCATTTGAGAAATGTCTGTTCAGTTTCTTTGCTGATTTTTTAATCCAGTTGTTTTCTTGCTATTTAGTTGAGTTCCTTATATATATATTTGGATATTAATCCTTTATCATATGCACAGTTTTCAAACACTTTTTCCCATTCCATAGATTGTCTGATAACTCTTGATCCTTTTGCTGTGCAAAAGTTTTGTTTGATGTAATCTCATTAGTTTTTGCTTTTGTTGCCTGTGCTTTGGGATCATATCCAAAAAATCATTGCCCAGACCAATGTCATGGCGATTTTCCCATATGTCTTCTTCTAGTAGTAGATTTATAGTTTCAGTCTTATATTGATGTCTTTAATCTATTTTGAGTTGAGTTTTATATATTGGGTGACATAGGAGTCTAATTTCATTCTCTCTGCATGTCGATATTCAATTTTCCCAATGCACTTACTGATGAGATTGTCCTTTCCCTATTACATGTTCTTGGCATCTTTGTCAAAAATCAATTGGCCATAAATACATGGATTTATTTCTGGACTCTCTATTCTGTCCCATTGGTCTATTTTTATGTCAGTACTAAACTGTTTTGATTACCGTAGTTTCATAGTATATTTTGGAGTCAGGTAGTGTGATGCCTCCTTGTTTGTTTGTTTGTTTGTTTGCTCAAGATTGCTTTGGCTATTTGGAGTCTTTCTGGTTCAATACAAATTTCAAGATTGTTTTCTCTCTTTCTGTAAAAACAAAAATGTCATTGGAATTTTGATAAGAATTGCATTGAATCTGTATATTTCTTTAGTTAGTATGAACATTTTAACATTAATTTTTCCAATCCGTGAACATAGGATATCTTTCCATTTATTTGTGTCTTCAATTTCTTTCATTAATAGTTTGTGGTTTTCAGTGTGCAGGTCTTCCATCTTCTTGGCTAAATTTATTTTAAGTATTTTTTGTAACTATTGCAAATGGGATTGTTTTCTTGCTCTCTTTAGATAGTTTATTATTAGTATATAGACATGCAACTAATTCTGTGTCTATGTTTTTTGGAATCTACAACTTTACTGGATTCATTTGTCAGTTTTAACAGTGTTTTGGTGGATCTTTAAGATTTTCTATATATAACATGTCATCTGCAGACAGAGACGTTTAATTTTTTTCTTTCCAGTTTAGATGCCTTTTATTTCTTTCTCTTGCCTAATTGCTCTGGCTAGGACTTCCAGTACTATTTTGAATAGAAGTGACAGTAATGGCATCTTCGTCTTGTTCCTGATCTTAAAGAAAGAGCTTTCAGTTTTACACTGTTGCATATGATCTTAACTGTGGATTTGTCATATATGGCCTTTGTTGCATTGAGGTACTGTTACTGTATACCTAATTTTGGAGAGTTTTTTCTTTTTTATCATGATAGGATGTTGAATTTTGTCAAATGCTTTGACTTTTGAAATGATAATATGGTTTTTGTTCTTCATTCTGTTAATTAGTAGATTTGTGTATGTTAATGCATCCTTGTATCTCTGGGATAAATTCCACTTAATCTTGGTGAATAATCCTTTTGATGTGCTGTTGAATTTGGTTTGCAAGCACTTTTTTAGAATTTTGTGTCCTGTGTTCATCAGGGATACTCACCTATAATTTTCTTTTCCTGTTGTACCCCTGTCTGGCTTCGGTAACAGGATAAGGCTGGCCTTCTAAAAATGAATTTGTATTTATTCCCTCTTCTTGAGTTTTTTTGGAAGAGTTTGAGAAGGATTGTTAATAGTTCTTCTTGAAATATTTGGTAGAGTTAAGCAGTCAAGTCATCAGACTCTGGGTGAGTTTTCAATCTCTTTGTTATTGGTCTGTTCAGAATTTCTATTTCTTCATGATTCACTCTTAGTAGGTTGTATATGTCTATAAGTGTATCCATTTCTTCTAGATGATTCAATTTGTTGGCACATAATTGTCCATAGTAGTCTGTTATGGTCCTTTGTATTTCCATAGTATTCGTTGTAATGTCTTTTCTTTCGTTTCTGATTTTGTTTGAGTCTTCTCTTTTTTTTCTTAGTCTAGCTAAAGTTTGTTGATTACCACTTTTTACTCTCATTGATCTTTTCTATTGTTTATATGGTCTCTCTGTAATTTATTTACACTTTGGCCTTTATTATTTTCTTCCTTCTAGCTTTGGGCTTAGTTTGTTATTTTGTTTCTAGTTTCTTGAAGTATGACGTTAGTTTAATTGAAATCTTTTTTGATGTAGGCTTTTATTTCTATAAATTTTCCTCTTAGAACTGCTTTTGTTTTGCATCCTATAAGCTTTGGTGTATTATGTGGTTATTTTCACTTGTCTCAAGATAATTTTTATTCTTCCTTTTAACTTATTCTTTGGTTCTCAGGAACGTGTTGTGTTTTCTATGTGTTTGTGAATTTTCTGAAATTCCTCCTGTTACTGACTTTTAGTATTATACCATTGTGATTGGAAAATATATTTCATATGATTTAGATCTTCTTAAACTTAAGACTTGTTTTATATATAGTCTGTCCTGGAAAATATTTTATGTATGTTTAAGAAGAATGTACCTTCTGCTGCTGTTTGGTGGAATATTCTATATGTCTGCCCCATTTGCACTAAAATGTAGTTTATATCAATGTTTCTCTCTTAATATTCTGTCTAGATAATCTGCCCATTATTGAAAGTGGAGCCTTGAAGTCCCCTACTATTATTAAGAGTCTGTCTATCCTTTCAAATCTATTAATATTTTTATATATGTAGGTGCTCCAATGTTGGTTGCATATGTATTTACAGTTGTTATATCCTCTGATTAAATTGAACCCTTCATCCTTTTATAATGATGTTCTTGGGTTTGGTTTTTTTTTTTTTTTTTTTTTACAGCTTTTGACTAAAAGTCTTTTTTATCTGATAAAAATATAGTTACCATGCTCTCTTTTTATTTCTGTTTGCATGGAGTATTTTTCCATCCCTTCACTTGCAGTCTGTATGTGTCCTTAAAGGTGAAATTAATCTCTTGTAGGCAGTATATAGTTGAGTCTTATTTTTTTATTCAGTCTTTTTTTTTTTTTTAAGAGATGTAGTCTCACTGTGTTGCCCAGGCTAGAGTGCAGTGGCATGATCATAGATCATTGTAGTCTCAAACTCCTGGGCTCAGGTGATCCTCCTGCCTCAGCCTCCTGACTAGCTAGGACTACAGGCATGCACCACCATGCCAAGCTTATGTTTCTTGATTTGATAATGTAATCCATTTATAATCAAGGTAATTATTGATAAGGACTTTTTAGGAGGAAAGAAGTTTATTCATTTCTTCAAGGTTGGTAACATTTTTAAATAAAAATGTTATTCAAATAAAAACATTTGAATAAATTTATTTCCCTTTACTCACACACTACTCAACACTTCTGACACCAAATGTGTGAGGGTATTTCCCTACACATGAAGCAATTCTCCCATGAACACCAGCTAAGTATCCTATAATTCAATTTAATTCTGACAGTAACTACCTGGAGATAGGATCAGATCCTACAGGTTAAGGGCTCAGTCCCACAGGACTGCTCCCCACTTTAGATGTCAATCAGAAGTAGTAGGTTGTCATCTATACTTCTGACCAGCTGACTGTAAATCAGTACTCCCACTACTCCCTCCTTGGGTGTGATGAACTTGCTAGAGTGGCTCCTAGAGCTCAGGAAAGCACGTTACTTAAATGTGCCAGTTTATTAATAAATGAAATAATAAAGGATACAGATGAACAGCCAGATAAAGACATACATAGTATAAAGTCTAGAAGAGTCCCAAACGTAGGCGCGTCTGTCCCTGTGGAGTTGGGTATACCACCTTCTCAGCATATGGAAGTGTTTACCAACCAGGAAGCTCTCTAAATCCTGTAGTTCTTGGAGTTTTGTGAAGGCTTCATCACATAGGCATGATGGATTAATTAACTCAGTTTTCAGCTCCTCTCTTCTCTCTGGAGAATGTAGGATGGGGCTGAAAGCTGCAAGCTATATTCATGGTTTGATTTTTCTGGTGACCAGCCCTCATCCAGGAGCCCACTAAGAATTGCCTCATTAGAAAAAAAGATGCTCCTATCAACCAGGAAATTCCAAAGGATTCAGGAGCTCTGTGTCGAATGCTCCTATCTCTCAGGAGATTACAAAGGTCATAGGAGCTTTGTGTCAGGAACTGGTGCAGAGACCAAATATTAGTACAAAAGATTCTCCTAGCACTCCTATCACTCAGTAAATTACAAGGAGTTCTGTGCAGTGACTAGGGGAAGGGTCTAACACATTTTTCTTATTATTTTACAAACTTACTACTACCACTTTGTTCATTGTTTCATGGTTGTTTTATAGGTCCATTGTTTCTTTCTTCCTCTCTTGCTGCCTTCCTTTGTGATCAGGTGACTTTCTCTAGTGTCATGCACTGATGCCTTATTTTTTTTCCTTTTGTGGATCTACTATAGTGTTTTGCTTTGTGGTTACCATGAGGCTTACATAAAGCAACTTATAAAGGCCTTTTTCAAGCTGATAACAACTTAACTTTGATTGCAAAACAAACCTCTACAATTTTATTCCACTTCCCTGTATTTTATATTTTTGATGTTATAGTTTACATCTTTTATATTCTGTATCCTTTAACAAATTACCATAGTTCTTATTATTTTAATAGTTTTCTGTTTTAACCTACATAATAAAGATGTAAGTGATTTACATACCACTATTATAGTACTAGAGTATTCTGAATTTCACTGTGCACTTACTTTTACCAGTAAGTTTTATGCTTCCATATGTTTTCTTGTATTCATTAGTGTTCTGTTACTTCAGCTCAGATAACTTCCTTTAGCATTTCCTGTAAGACAAGGCCTGGTGGTGATGAACTCCTTCAGCTTTTGTTTGTCTGGAAAAGTCTTTATCTCTTCTTGGTTTCAAAAGGACAGCTTTGCAGGTTTGCGGGGGGTGGAGGGAGGTGGGATTGGCATTTTTTTTCCTTCAAAACTTTGAATATATCTTCCCACTCTTTCCTGACCTAGACAGTTTCTGCAGAGAAACTGCAGCCTTACTGGAACTCCATTTTATGTTATTTGCTTCTTTTCTCTTGCTGCTTTCAGGATCCTCTCTTTAATTTTTATCAGTTCAATTATAATATATCATCCTTCCTGTTTCAGTTGAATCTTATTGGAGGCCTTTGACTTTCCTATACTTGGATATTTATATCTTTTCCCAGATTTGAAAATTTTTCTGCTATTATTTATTTTTAAACTTTCTGTTCCTTTATCTTTTTCTTAAACCTCCTATTATTGAAATGTTTGCTCTTTATTGTTGCCCTACTAGTCCCATAAGTGCTCTTCATTCCTTTTTATTATTTTTTCTCCACTGACTATGTATTTTCAAATAATTTGTCTTCAAGTTCACAAATTTTTCTTCTGCTTGATCATTTCTGCTGTTAATGCCTTCTATTGTATTTTTCATTTATTTCATTGTATTATATTTTTCAGCTCCAGAATTGTCTATTTTGTTATCTTGTTTTTAAATAATTTCAGTTTCTTTTAAATTTCTCATTTTGGTCATTATTCTCCTGATTTTGTTGAATTGCTTCTCTGTAGTTTATTGAAATTTACTGAGCTTCCTTCATACAATTATTTGTACTTTTTTTTTCTCACTTTGTTACCCAGGCTGGAGTACAGTGGCACGATTATGGCTCACTACAGACTACAGCTTCACCTTCCCAGGCTCAAGCAGTCCTTTCACCTCAGCATCTCAAGTAGTTGGGACCATAGGCACACATCACCATGCCCAGCTAATTTTTAATTTTTTTTTTTTTGTAGAAATGGGGTCTTGCAGCCAGATGCAGTGGCTTATGCCTGTAATCCCAGCACTTTGGGAGGCTGAGGTGGATGGATCACCTGAGGTCAAGAGTTCAAGACCAGCCTGACCAGCATAGTGAAACCTCATCTCTACTAAAAATGCAAAAATTAGCCAGGCATGGTGGTGTGCAACTGTAATCCCAGCTACTCAAGAGGCTGAGGCAAGAGAATATCTTGAACCTGGTAGGCAGAGGTTGCAGTGACCTGAGATCACACCAGTGCACTCTAGCCCGGGTGACAGAGCAAGACTCTTTCTCAAAAACAAAAAGAAACGGGGTCTTGACTTGTTGCCCAGGCTGGTTATACAATTATTTGAATTCTTTGTTAAGCAGTTTATAAGTCTCCATTTCTTTGGGTTTGGTCACTGGTGCTTAATTTTATTCTTTGATGTCATGTTTCTTTGATTGTTCTTCATCCTTGTTGCCGTGTGTTGGTGTCTGTGCATTTGAGGAAGAAGGGACTTATTCCAGTATTTGCAAACTTGCTTTGTTTGGGAAAGCCCTTTACCAATCAACCTGTCCAGAGATTCTGAGCAGGTCGTCTGGTGTGGTCCATGAGAAAATGTGCTGTTGGAGTTCTCAGGCAGCCTGGCTTGGTGTCTGGGTCAGCAAGTGGTCGGCCTAGTACTTGAGTGTATGGGATTCAGCCTGGAGCCTAAAACCACCTTAGTGGACCTGTTATTGGGTCTGTAGTCATGGGCCTGGAGCCTGGATTGCAAGGGTGGGTTGTTTTTCTTTTATGCAATCCTTTTGGATGTAACTCTGTATTTTCCTAGAGTTTCATCCCCAAAATTAGTTATTATCCTCCCAAATTATTCCCTGAGGGACCAAACTGATGTGATTAATATTTTCTGTTACATGATTAAAAAGAGACTTTTGATGGAATCTAATTGTGGCTTGCCATCTATCCAAAGTAGCACAATTGACCCAAGAGATTCAGCTGAGAAACCATCATTAGAACAGTAAGTTAGTTCAGTTAGGTCATAAAATGAATATACAAAACTCAGTCATTTTTATAAAGATGCAATTAGGAAATATAGTGGAAACATTCTATCAGTGGAAAAAATAAATATTAAATGTCCAAAAGCTATAATACTTGACTGTAGAATGTAGATGAAAGAAAAAACAAACTCTACAAGAAGACCAAAAAAAAAGATTAATTTTTAATAAATAGCCAAATGGTGCTTCTAGCTGGGATAGCCCTGTGTAACCCAGTTGATCCCAAATCTCCCAGAGTTATTGACTCAGTTGTTTTTGATAACTGAGTAAGGTGGATATATTCCATGTATTATGGGAAGTCTGTCACTTCTTCAAAAATCTCTAAGAATTTCCAGAGACTATTGAAGGGTTTATGATCCCCTTGATCATTATATTAAACCACAACTGTTTCTCTGTTCTCTTGTTATTGATCATTTATTTATGATTATTTATTCATTCATTGTTTATTTACTAATCATTTATTGAATGCTTACCATATTCTTTTTTTTTTTTTATTGTATTTTAGGTTTTGGGGTACATGTGAAGAACATGCAAGATTGTTGCATAGGTACACACGTGGCAGTGTGATTTGCTGCTTTCCTCCCCTTCACCTATATCTAGCTTTTCTTCCCATGCTAT